>CAIGRP010097844.1:0-13252 GCA_903798385.1 Fraxinus cuspidata
AAATAAAAACTAAAAGTATTGGAATGCATCATCGAATTTTAATAAAGATGTAGAAATGAATTAAATCTTGCACCAAGATCTTCTTCTGCTTCCAATCAACGCTTTAAACTCGAATTCCGTGATGATTCTCTTTTTTGAATTGGGCTCTTCGATCTCTCGTTGTATCCCACTTTCTCAATGTTTGGAACCCTTTATTAGTGTCTCATTAGGTTTCTTTATACTTTTCTACACGTTCTTGGCCAATTTGGAGTCTTTTTCTGGGCTTCTCGTGGCCCAAATCTGCAAAACCCCAAGTTGTACGGTGCAGCACCTAGGCGCTAGGTATGCAGCTCCTAGGCGCAGCGATTCTTGTCTAGGCAAGGCCTGATCGCTATGGTGACAGCGCCTGGGCGTTGCCTCGCTAAAAATCTTCTGCGTCTGCTTCAATAGTTTTGTCATAACATTTTCTCCCGATATCCGATTAAGACGATTCAAAATGCGATGGAATGATAACTCAAAGGGTTACAACTTTTCTAATAGATCCTTTTCAATTATAACATTTACTAGGCCAAAAATGAGTCTTAATCTCCAACTAAAAATTTGGACATCCTTCTGCAGTTGAAAATTGACTTGTGAAAACATTTTAGCCAAATTTTCACTCCTTTTTGACCTTTAGTTGTATTCATTTGATCCCTAGCATTCTCGAATCTTCATTGTGAGCTTGAATACAACTTTTGAGTATTTTCACTTTTGCCCCTAAACTTTGGATCTTGCCATTTTCCGCCAATTTTCATTTATTTTCTCCAATTCTTCATCAAACATAAGGTTTTACTTACAAAAATGTAATATAACTTAAATTATGTAGAATTTTATTGAAATAATAATAAAATATCATCATATAGGATCTTGAATAAGTGTAGAAACTATACTTATTAGTTATTTATGCGAGGGAAAGAGGAGGAGAATAATCACTTTTTTATATTGGTTTTTACTTACTTCTTTGTAGCCATTTTTTATTTTTATGTAAGAATGTATTTGATGGAATAACTAAATTCGAATTTCTCTATTAGTAGTTGCCGAAATTCGACTCAAATGGTCAATACTCCATTAGTCAGTCTGTTACCCTTCATAACCATAACATACATGATTTGTATTTTCAGAAGACTATTATTTCATAAATTGAATCTAGAATCAAATCAGCGTATGCTAAAAGTAAAATCAGCTGATTTTGGAATATATATTTTTGTACACCATGTTCTATTCCACACTTGATTTAGTAGAACTTTAACTGTTTCACTTCAATTGGCAGGCTAAATTCTGAAGTGCAATTTATTTGTTTGACATAAGCAAGTTTGGTTGTGCTTAACATTTGTATGTAAAGACATACTTACACAAAAAAAGTTACTTTTGCTCACAGTCAAAAGCGAACTGATCTATTTTAAGTTGCATTCTAGTGAATATAAGAAGCGGAGATAGAAATAGTCTAGTGGGGCCAAATTTAATCAAGGCTGGACTTTTATTTTTCGACCATGGATTTAACAATGGTAAAATATAAAATAATATTACAACAACACTAAAAATGATATAGCTTATAAGTTACATTTGTTCTTTGTGAGCTTTCATACTTTGATAGGTCTACATGTTGGTTTGTTCGAATATTCTTGAAATCAATTGTCCAAACTACAAAGAAAACAAATATGGTAGGAACATAGAAGGGTTTCGAAGAAAAGGAAAAAAATGAAACTTCTCTACTTTATAAAAACACATTCATATTAAATGAATTTAAAGGAGCAAAAAAAAATAAAAATAAAAAATACGAATTTCTTTTGTGTTATGTTGAAATTTAGATAACTTTAAACTTCGATTACTATCATTTTGGTTACAGCTAAGTTATATTACTCATTGTTTATCGAATTACAAAAAAATATTTTTTCTTCTATTTTTTCTCATTTTTACGTATAATTGTCAATCCTTCTAAAACTTAAATTAGAAATAGAACACATTTGAATTTAGTATTGACAATACTCCTGTACGTGCATATCATATTTATCCTTTTATTAAATGTGACGCATTTACGATTCTCATAAATCGATAACAATAAAACTTAACTAAAGATCTCTATTCCAATCCAATACTATATAAATTCACTTTTATAACCTTAATAAATTGTAAACACGCAACCATTAACTCTTGTTTAAATATCATTTTTTTAGAAAGAATTTCGTGAAAAAATGAATTTTTTTAGAGAGCATATAATTAAAATGTAGGATAAATTTTAGATTTTATTGGAAGAACATAAGATTAAAAATAAGTTTGAGAAAAATTACATTTTAAAAATGAAGTACAAAAATTGAATTATTTCTTTGAATCTAAAACTTCAACAAAGTAGCTAATTAATTACAGATTAAAATTCATATATATTGGGGAATTATTATTTTAGACCTTACAAACTTTACCCACAACATCTTTATCCACCTAAGTTGATCACTGCCAAACATAGAATAACATGAAAACCTCATTAAAGAGGAAAAAGAAGAAGACAGTAGAAATGAATATGAGGAAGAAGAAGACAATAGCAAAAGAAGATTGAAGATGCAGATTCAAGCTATGATTTCTCCTTCTCAAGCTCTGCGTCTACATATATTATTGCATCTCATTTTCATCAAATTTAACACTTCAAGAAAGAAGAAAAAAAAAATTGGACCTGAGCCAAAAGCTCAATGCAAGCATGTGCCTAGACTACAGCTAGCTCCGCCCCTGTAGATAATGGTGTTCAAGCAAATTTGAGGCTACCTTTGGAGATGAAGGGGAGGTAATGGAGGGATAAAGATGTATAATTTCTTACCTTTGTGGTGTTGTTCACAATATTTGGATGACATTTGGGATTTCGAAGACTACTAAAGTCGAGGTTGCGGATTGTGGGTCAGGCTATAATGTTGTTAATGAAGTGGCAAGAGGCACCAAGAGAATTTTGAATTGAGTGATGATGCCCTATGCTAATGCTTGATTTTTGAATATATGTATAAATATGACCTATTTATCATCCATTTAGCTTCCGTAAAGATCTATCATTAGTGGTAACCATTATTTGTCTAAATGATATCATGAATTCACATTAACTATCTATTTTATGTCATAGAATTAAAAATCAAATAGTTTTGGCATAGTTCTTGTCTCTACTTTGATTCGATTCAAAAAATATCTTTTATTATCATAATCCGATTAATTTTCATAAACTAATATCTATTCAGAATAATCGAAGTTTAAACAAGAAAGCGTGAATGTGAAATAAATTTGTTTACATAATGTTTGCTGTATACTTTTGGAATGTTGGTTCATTTTCATATTATATTACCAATTGTTCAACTTTCACAGTCCTCAGGACAGTTTCATTTTGATTCTCAAGATATCTGGATTGAACTACATGGTGTTAACCCTTCTCTTGCTTATTCAAAGAATAAAATGATGGGAATCATCCACCACAAATTCAAAAATAAATAATGCATTTATGAAAGCTAAAACACAATATACAGTTTATTGGGCCCAAAAGATATCCAAATGTCAATCTTTTTCTTTTTTTAAGCTTCAGCTCGGTTCCAAAATTAAATTAATCCTAGCCCAAATATAACAAAATTTTGGAGCCCATTTAATAAAAGATTAATACTTTTTACCAAACCTAAATCACAATCGTTCTATTAAACATTTGAATTGAACTACACGGCCGCCATTTCAACCTTCCGTTGCGTCGCCCCCTGCTTCGGTCTCCAGGCGGTAAGCGCACCAGCCACCACCCGTTCTGTGAATTGGATATATCTGTTGTTGTTCACATACATTCAGTTAGTAATTTCTTTCACTTTTGCTGATTTTCTTTTTCAAGTGTTTGATGTTTCTCAAATTGTTTTTTTAGCTATTTGGGGATGGGGAATCTGGTTTTGCTGTTTGGGGTGGGGATCGTGCCTTGGGGTGGGTGGTTGTGACTAGTTTGAGCGAATTTGGGGATGGCCGAATTTAGGGTTGCAAATGTATATAAAATTACCAATTTTCCATTCCTTAATTTACTTTTAGTTGTGAGGGTTTTATAGTATATGAGCGAACTTTTCTTTTGGCTAATTTTGGTCCGAAGATTTTTTTTTTGGAATTAGGCACTCGAATGATCATCAAATGAGAAAAACTGCAAATGAGTTGAGTTCTCATAAGACTTGTTTGGTTACAAGCTTAGAATTGTGGAATTAGTGGACTATAATGTAGAGTGAGAACAATGGAATATTCTTTATTTCAATAGTTTCAAGAGAACAAGTTGTGTTATTTAGAATGTATATTAGAAAAATTAACAATGTGAGCAATTCAAAATCCTGAAAATTTCAGTGATTTTCAATATGAAGGTTAATAATGTAATATAAAAACTACATGACTATCCAAGAACATTGAACAAGATGGAATTAACTTCACCATCCATTAAATCACTGCATTTTATTGTACTCTTTTTAGTATGTGTTCTTTTCATTGGAATACAATCTGAACAACATTGAATCACATGTGAATATATTAATGAAACCATGATTGTATGACACTTTGTTGTAATCTTTTAGATTTCTTTGTTATGTTCCATGACGCTGCCTAATTTGTTCAACTTTTTAATTATATTACACTAACACAATTTACCTAAAACAATTCTTTGACTATTAATCATAATTATTCGGCATGAAATAGAAGCATTATGATTATTATGTCTTGACCCTAGATGATTTAAATTGACATGAAATTTAAGATCGATCACATAACTTGATAATAGTCAATATTTTCATTTTTGGAAAACAAGTATGACTTTTTCAATGACCCAATAATATTTTTTGTTTTGGGCTTTTTGGTTAAGCTGTTCCTTTTTCTGCTGTGAATTTCATCTCCTATTCACGAAAGAATCTCAATAATTTTATTATGTTGACTTTCTTAAGTTTCAGCCTCCCTTATCGAAAATCTTCGAACCATCCCTGCTTCCCCAATGTTCTCACAAATCCTAAAATAGATAATAAAATCATGAACATGCATGGTGTGATTATCCAGAATAATTGTTTTACTTTGTCCAAGGTTACTCCAAAATAATTGTTCACATTTTTTGCATCATTTTTACATCTGTTGATGAAGAACATAATTGAACAATCGTTTGTAAACTATTCTTCAAGTCACATGCATCGACCATAATATTTTATCATTTATGCAAAAATTGTGACTATAACTTAACGCGTTGTGTAAGTGTGACTTGCACACTAAACATTTGATTGTGAATAAAAGGTGGTTTTTTTGCATGGGAACATGCACTCGAAACAAAGTTTAAAGATTTAAAAAATAAGAAAGCATTCATGGAATCTTGAGAAATGTTTTAAAATTGGAATCATATGTAAAGATCTAATGCACATGCACTCGAAACAAAGTTTAAAGACTTAAAAAATAAGAAAGCATTAATGGAATCTTGAGAAATGTTTTAAAATTGGAATCATATGTAAAGATCTAATGCATACCATATAAGGAGAGCTTGATCTTTTTTAGGATGTTTCTTGCTCGAACAATGGTAACTTTACCCTAAATATAAAAGATCAACGAACAAACAATTGCCAGGATTTGGCCCGGCACAATCTTTAAACAGTAAGTTGAAATTAAGACCACAATTTATATGTTAGCCCCAATTGAAAGCCTATTAGTCCACTGCCATTAAAACCTAAATCTCTCCCACTCTCTTTCAATTTGTATTGGCATAAATGAATGTGACTTATCACTTTTGAATTTCTATTTTTTAACGATTTCTGTGTTGAAATTAATCTATATATATTGATTAAAATTATTCTAATATTTGCTCTTTATTCATTAACAGTTTTGCAAAGATGATGACACGAATTCGGCAAGTTTTTTTATTGTTTGTTTTTTAGTTCTCTAATACGCTAGAATGGATTTTCCATTGTTGAGGAACGATTAATTATTTTATTTTTTAAAATCCATGAACTGAAAGTTCTAATTTTTCTACTTTTCTGGCTTTTTTATTTGATTTGAAGGGGCATGATTACAACAGCAGCTACAAGGGTTGTACCTTTGGCCATTTGTTCTACCTTCTGTAGTCACCATTTAACCCACTCCGTCAACCGTACTGGCCTCTCTGGGAAGCTCTTTCACCGATTGTTTCCTTCATCTCTTTATTACTACTCCGCCAAGTCGACCTTCGAAGAGTTATTTATGCGAAGGCAAGAGGAGGAGAAGGTTCACTTTTTAAATTGGTTTTTACTTTCTGCTTTTTAGCCATTATTGATTTTTATGTAAGAATGTATTTGATGGAATAACTACTGTTGTCTCATTTTTTACGTAGTTTGAGAAGTCTCCAAAGCACTTCCACTTTACAATTGAAGAACGATCCAACCAGCAGACTTTACTACTAACTAATAAATACAAAGATGAAATCTTGAATGTTGAAGTTCACGTGCCTGATGTCTCTTTTTTTGATGAGGATGATGCTTTAAATAAAGAGGTGCCCTTTTGTCCTGAGGAAGACGAATATTACAATGATCCTAGGGAAAAGACAGAGCATTTTAGTATACCTTTTGTTGCTAAAGTCACATGATATTGGGAAAGGGTTGTCTTTTAAGTTAAGGTGTACTGCCTATCATGACAAGATCTCTTTGGACTGCTTGACTAAAAATAATTGTGCATCTTTCAATCAAACAGATAAGTATGCTTCTTGTATCCTGTTTATTTTGATTATGTATTTCTCTCAATGGTCTGTCATAGTAACATGCAATTTGGTATTCTGGTTTTCAGTGACATGATTGCAACTCTGCACAAAACTTATCTTATGTATCTAAAAGTCAAAGGAATTACGCCAGACATAATCTATTACTTGCATGAGTTGTAGGTTGAGCTGAATAAAGTCAAACGGAGTTTTGCTAAAAAATCTCAAGAGCTCCCACAAAGGTCTATGAACTCTAAAGAGCTGTACCCGCTATTTCTGTTTTGTTGAACTGGATGATTTCTTGGTATTGATTATATTAGTTACATTGCAGCATGTATAAATTGTTGTACTTACAGGGGGTTTTATTGGCAATCTTTATTGTGTTACCATTTTATTTGCTTGCGTCAATTTGGCATCGTTTTATGTTCTGTATTCCATGGACTAACTACAGCATTATTTCATCCATTTGAGCAGAAGAAATGCATGTTTTTTTTGAAATTTTATTTGAGCCGGAAAGACAAAATCGAAACAATTCATGTTGAAATTCTTAATGCTGGTGACGTTAGTGCTGAGTCGAGCAATGATAAGAACAAGGAGAACCTATCCGTTGTCTTTAGTATCTCAATAAGGGGATTGTTTTTATCTTTGTATTGTACTGTTGATCCCGACAAGATTTCTCTTGACAGCTGGAGTGTTGAAGAAAATATTGATCGGCAATCTAGAATACCCTCATATCCATCAGGCCAAAGCTTATGTAGGGTATATGTTGGTTCTGCTGATGAACAACTACAGGACGAGGGTCTCGTGTAGTGTGGTAGTAGTTGCGGCTTTATTTATTATTGCTTACTAATAGTAAGTACTTGTGTTGCACGTTTTATATATCGGATGAATGATATGTGTAATATTTTTTAAGTAATACGAATATTGTTTTTGAAAGTAGTTGAGGTAATTGATATTGTTAAAGGAATAATTAAATTGTTAAAAAGAATATATATGAATAACTTTTTTATGAAATTATGTATATATTGTGAAAATGGTGAATAAACTCAAATGTAATGTTTTGATACAATAACGTTTTTTGTACACTTTTTTTTTTTTTTCGATGTACATAGCTTTTCTTTTCTTCTTTTTGCTTTAATCAAAATTTTTGTTGTTTGCATTGAAACTTTGCAAAAAAGTACGATGTATAGTTTCCCATAAGAGCAGGGGCGGACCTACTTGAGGCCCAGTGGGGGCCGTCGCCCCACTCAATTTTCAGATTTCCTGATTTTTCTTCAAATTTTTAGGATTTTTTATGATTTTTGTCCAAGTTTTTTAAGGTTTTCAGTTTTTTTCTTCCGAGGTTTTTTTGATTTCGTTTCCATTGAACTCCATTCCTAGGTCTATCCCTGCTCACAGTGCAAGTTGTTGCCAAATATTTTTTTGAAATCTGATCTTCAAACCCGTTAGTTCACCTTCAAAGATTTATGTTATATATTATTTCATTTCGCATTGCATGTCATTGTTATCATAAGATGAGGTTTACCAAATCCTTGTATCAATGTCATAGCATCTAGAAAACGGTTACTCCTATCCTTATGTTCTTCAATTAATGAAGGCGGTAGAAGTATTCTTTCCCAATTTTCACTCTCGTTATTTGTCTTGCATTCAGTATGTCGACTTGTCTTCTCTGTAAAATCAAGCATTTTTGTTTCTATTATTATTTAAATAACAACAACAAACTATTGTAGTAGTCGTCCAATTAAGAAAAGCTTTGATTTGACATTGTGCCTTATTTGTAACTTGTAGCAGTATTATTCAGGACAAGAAAGGGTTTTAGGTACCAAAACTCCCTAGATTTTGTAGAATATGAACTCAAAACTAATTGTCCAATATAATAATTTAAATCATTCACACTATTGGCAACTTCGTCTGAAAAAATAAAAATAAAAATCCATCGTCACATAATTTTCTCACGTCTTTTCTTTCTTTGGTCTAAAACTCTCATCCGTAATTATCAATTCAAAGAAAAACATTGATTTCCCAATTTTTCAATTTATGTAGTTTAATATTATGGATTAAATTTATGGAGGAACAACTTTTACCATTCATTTTATAAAAACCAATCAAACTTGTAAATAAAATAATAAACAATTAACGACATCATAAATATGATATTGATGGCTATATATGCTAGTTAAGTAATAATTGTACATTAATGATGATCTAAGGGTGAATGTCATAAGATAAGTTAAAATAGAACCCATTGCACGAATTATTTAAAATATTTACATTATAGACAAAGAAATTCTATGTAATTATGTATTTTATTACTAAAAGATTTAAAGATTGAAATTTGATTGAATTATGGATTTAAAACCGTTATAATTCATTTAAACAATTTAATAGAAAAAGTTGCAAAATTAAAAACAATAAACAAATCAATAAGTTTCAAACGTTAAATAATAATAGTATATTAACGATTAAAGGACAGATACTATAAGATAATCAAAATAACAATTTAATACATGAATAGTGTTATTAATGTAAAAATAACAACTTAATGCATGAATTAAGACAATTAATGTAAATTATTAAAATTGAATAAGGGGTAAGGTATATTGGACATAGAGCTAAATATATAAGGGTAACATTGTTATTCAAAACTATATTATATTTCAATAAGCAAGCATGCAATGCTAATGACATAATTTGTGGCAGTAAATGCAATAAATCTGGTCATATAACTTATCGTTTATCTCGTGATTGAAATCATTGCATTAAATCTACTAACAACTTCAAAATTATAATACAAAAATTAATTTCTACTTATCCAATGTAAAAAAAATTATAAATTCACAATTTACTCCAATTTTCTACATTTAATGGTCAAATATATCATTTCTTCACTCTTGAAATACACACCCCAAAACTTATTCTTTTAATCCTTTTTTTTTTTTGGCTCAAGGTGTGATCTAAGATTGAATTTATATATTAATCATTACCATCCTTAGCTTGTATAGTCTCACTAATTGTGAGTGAATATTTTAACAAATATGGACTCTCTTAATTTTGATTGCTTCAGCCTCTAAAAATTAACGAAGTTAATAATTATTAAATGTCTAATTCTTTCAAATAAGTGTTTGATGGTTTAATCAATAAATATAGTTTGTCTTCTGTTTTATGCACCAACTTTTTATATTTGCTGTTCGTATTCTTTTTCATGCACTATCTTTATCCCTTTTTGAGTTTCTCTTTGGGATATTCAATAGTTGTCCTCATTGATATCTTTTATATGGTAGCTTTCACTCATATAACATGGTAGCTTTTTCCCTTTTTATGTAATGATTAGTGTAATGTCACACATTAAATACGCATTCTAAAAAACCAATATCTAATTAAAATTTTCACCTATTTTTCATTTTGTTGATATTAGACAATCAACACAAGAATTTGCACACACGAAATCTTCATTCATCTCAATATCTTCCTATATCAGTTTAATCACCCTCAAACTATACTAAGTTTAGCTTAATGATATATAATATAATAGTTTTCAGGTTTAGTAACTAAGTCCAACTATTTCAACCTATCTAGTATGAATCAACTCATTCGTTTACAATTCAAACTTAATTCACGTGCTCAATTAATATCAAATTTCACACGAATAAGTAAAAATTTATCTAAGCGCATTCATAATTCATAAAATAACACATAATTCTAAATATATAAATTACTGCTGGAAATGCTAACTAATTCACACAAGAAAGCAAATAAAAAAGAAACTAGAAAAAAAAATCTATAATAATGCAATAAAATTTCATACAAGCACACAATATCCAATAAAAACTCAAATTTTTCTCTACTCCTAAACTTAGATTGTCCTTAATGTCTACAACTATTATCAATTAAGTAAAATAAAAGGGCAAAGAAGAGAATTAGGTATTCCTCAAAAGAGGCTGACTTGGAAGGAAATCGTTGGAGCTAGATAATCTACTTGGTTTCATCATTTTCCTCAGTACGAATGACTGGTTTACAATCTAAATCTATGGACAATGACAAGTTTTTCCTTTCAACTTTATCAAGTGGATTATATCCCCACGTTCTAGATCCGTTCAGTATATGCTATCTTCCACTCACATGTTGCTATCATTCAACTTGACTTGTTCATTATAATATTTGTAAGTACCTTCTCGTTCGACAGGGTAGGACCATCTCGGCAGGTATGATATCCTCATCCCAGTTGACAGGTACGTAATCCCCATCAAGCATGTAACCTTCACTAGATTTGTTAAGTGCTTGTTTTCTTCATCTTAAATATTGTATGAACCACAAAAGCTTTAACTTAAAGAAGTTAGTGCATGTATATAAGCATTGCCAGTATAATACATTCCATAACAAAGCTCACAATAGATGTCACCTACAAGTATATCTTTATTGTCCATGTTAAAATTAATTATTTCAAAAGTTTTGCTACTTTGCTAGCATCAGAATCCTGCATACATTGCAGAATAGTACCTATAATGAACACCAAGTACAAAAGAGATCAAGATTGTGGTGGGTAGCCAAAAATAACAAACTACAAATAAATAAATAAATAAAATTTCAAATCCAATTATGAATTAATAAATTAAGTTTAAAACTTTATTCCTCGACAACAACACCAAATACTTGATTGGATAAATCTCACAAGAGTACGAGATCATTGATAAGTAATAGATTTCGTTAGTTGAGAGATCGTCCCATGAGGAATAAACTTAAATTGAATTTTACCAATTCGTCATCAAATTCGAATGTAGGTGACCTATATGAGAGATTGATTGTTTCTAAATTATAAACTAAACTATGATATGTATTTGTTGTAATTTCGAATCCACCTATTTTTATTCTATTTCCAATTCTCGTTTATGTTATATAGTTTCATTCATGTATCTTCAATAATCGATAACCTATTGTATTCGACTTTCTTTTTCAAGATAAGTTAGTTCTATTTTGTTCACGACACATTCCTATTTCTAGTCCAAGTTCACATGAATAGAAACACAATTATAAAATTATCTGGGTGATTGCACACGGAATATATGTTAATCATAACATCTATTGCTCGTGTATTAATCATGCAAGATTCTATTTAATTGTGAGTCTTTTAATACTACAACAAGTAACTAATTATTTTAATGATGTGCAATCATTTAAATAATACAACGAACAACAAGATTAATCAAGAAATGCAAGAATTTACTAAACTATATGTCATTTAAAGATAAATAAATAATTAAATAAAGGATTTTCATCTAACACAAAGAAATCTAGCTTTAACATATTTTTCAAAGATAAAACAACAAGAAGATTGAAAAAGCATCACCAAAATTTAAATGAATACAAGAGATATGTTGAACAATCTAAAGAAAACACCGTTTGTTTCTATCACTGCACTTAGAAAGGTTATTGCTGAGTTTAAGGTTCTGATTGATGAATTTGTGAGGACAGGACTAGATGAAATTGTTGGTTTATGGGAGGGAGAAAGGGAGGAGGGCGATGACGAATTCAATGAGATCATAGTAAAGGAGTTTTTGCCAACATCCATGTTGTGGTTTGACCCAAATTCTAGTGGGTATTGGAGTCTAAATTGGAGTGGTCTTGAAGAGATCAAAATTATGGACCGGAGGAAAAAGTCGCCGTATTTTCGCTAGCTTGGTGATAGCTGGCCGCTCGAGCGAGCCTTATGGAAAACAACTTGAGTGTTTGTCGCCCGCCTATCACCACCCCGTAGCTTGCCTATCGCTCGAGCAACAGGTTTATCCTATTTACGTCCATTTCGTTATTTGACGCGATTTTGGACACTTATTCTCCTACAACTTATCTCTAGGGTTTACACAGAGACACGCGCACGCTCGCACACACACACACACACACACATATATATAAAGAGAAAAGAGAGAAAACATTCATACAACATTCAAATGAGCTTAGATTTCAATTGAGAAAATTGAAGTCTTAATGTTGTAAACACAAAACTATCAATTATAGTGGATTCTCTTCCTCTAAGCTTCTTATGTTCTTATTTTCTTCATCTTTATTTTATTATTGTCATTATCTTGCGATCTAGAATTCATAACAAGTGGTATCAGATGGCAATATTGCTTATTTCGCATGGCGACAATGAAGTATGACGAGGAGGACTTGGCTTTCATGTTGTTGAGTTTACTTCCACCATCAATGTGACTTTTAGGGATAATATTCTCTACGGTCGGGATACTCTCACCGTGGAAGAGGTCTATGATTCTTTACTATTTAAGGAGAATATGAGGCATCTTGCTGGAGGATTTGAAAATCATGTTGAAGGCTTGGTTATGCATGGGAGGAATCAAGATAGGAACCTTTGCAGTTTTATGAGGGGTAGATCGAAGTCTAAAAATACTGAGAAGACATGTCACTACTGTTAGAAGAATGGGCATATTAGAGTTGATTGCTACGCCTTGAGAAATAGAAATAAATTTTTTGGTGCTACAGAGAAAGTGAATCAACCTGTTAATATAGCGGAGACTGATGTTGGTGGAAGATGAGCAAAGTGGTGGAGAG
>CAIGRP010097848.1:0-44630 GCA_903798385.1 Fraxinus cuspidata
TAAATTAGGCTGAGGCGAGTGAGGCCCCCTCTAATGTTGGGCCTGAGGCATGGGCCTCACTCGCCTCACCCCAGAACCGGGTATGACAATATTAACCCTTCAAAGTTCTCTGCTCGACTAACAATAATGGAAAAAAGTGAGTCGGTGTTGAGACGGTGGCGGTGGCAGTGGCCGACATCTGGGTAGGGTTGGTTTTGGTTTTGGGGTGGTGGGTTGGGGTAGAAGGAGAAGGAGGTGGATGGTTGTGGTTTTTTCTATTATTATTTAATAAGAGAAATGTGTTTTACCTAAAATGCTCTTACATTATTTGGTCAAAATTATAAAAAAATTCATTTATGGGGTCAGATGACCGTTTATGGGGTCAAACTGACGTAAATCGTCAATTTGGACTTCATTTGCGAATTTTTTTTAAAGGTTTGGTGCTTTGGATGATACAAATGAAAGATTTGGATCAAATTTGCTCCTGAATGAAGGGTTTGGGTCCTTGGATGCAATTCTACGTTGAATTTATATTTTTGTCACGATTTACTCGTTGAACTTTTAAAATATTTTCGAGTAATCGCTGAAATTTAACATATTGCATTTCATACTCACTCACCATGTGCCCATTAGTCACTAAACTTCATGTTTTATTTACTGAACTTTAATAACTGAATTCAACTAATCAAAAATTGAAAATTTTGAAATATAAAATACCATATGCGAAGATGACACCATTTTTTTACTCATGAATTACCGTGTGACAATTCTAAAAATTATATTTATTAATCTTGATGTGTTTGAGTTATTGTTTTTTTTTTTCTTGATTTAGGTTTACAATCTAAATCGAAATAAAAATAATAATACTTCACGCCCTTGAACATTGGTTTTGAGGACTAGAGAACTTATATTTTTTTTTACTGAAATCAATATTTTCTTAAATTGAGAGTCTCATTTTATATTCGATATTTATTTTATTTTTATCTAGGTCGAATCTCATAGAAATTTAAATTTAGTTAAAAAATTATAAATTTAATTGATCACTCAAAAATATTTTAAAATTCAGTGAGTAAGGTATGACGGATGTATAAGTTCAATAACTACTGAAACATGATGGTGGGTAATAAAGTGCAGCGTATTAAAGTTCAGTGATCAATAAAAAATATTTAAAGTTCGGTGACTTAAGAAATATAACGAGTGAGTGATGAAACGCAACGCGTTAAAGTTCAATGACCATTCGGTGGGATTTTAAAGTTTAGTAAAAAAAGGTGATCGAGATTTAAGTACAGTTATTGATAAAACATTTAACTCGGAAGTTGTTGGAGAAAATTAGCATGTTCAATTAACTTTTTAAAAACGTTAAATATTTATATACTTCAACTTATCAAATTTAATTTTAATCACATATTTTTATTAACTTTTTAGTAGTATATTTTATTAGCTTTTATCAAATATTACCTAAAAGATAATTGAAAGAAAAATAACGAAAGACTACTTTAAAGTGAGTTATTTTTTTGATGGACAATTGATTTTACTTAAAATTAATTTTTAAGTTTACTTATATGGTTCATTATAATTGTCTTATAATTTAGTTCATGTTTGATCCCATTTGTAATTTTTTTTTTTAATTCATTTTTAACTATTTACTCTTTAAAAAAAAATTGAACATAGATCCATAAATTTTCTTACTTTTGAACTACATATTATTCCAAAAAATATACCATTCACGAAATCTTTACCAAAAAATGATTTAAAATCAAATGCTAATTTTAATCACATATTCATAATTTTTATTTGCTTATTATCTATATAATATTTGGGACCAATTTTTCACATGTTTGATTAAGCTTAAAGGAAAATATTAGTATTTTTACTCTTTTTTTAAGCCAAGCGAAACACATACTAGTTGTCAAGAATCTTGAATATATATCTTCTCCGATTAAAAATTAATTTAATCCTACTACAGTTTTTGTATAGATAGTCTTACTAATCTAGCATTTTAACATTAGCGACAATGAGTCGAACCAAGAAGCCGAGCTCAAGCAGGTTTGGGGTTCATAGGCCTCACGAATCAAACCGTTCACAAATTCAAACAAGTCATCTATGAGTCCAAACGAGTTGATACCACGAGCTAGCTCGATTTTTTGATTTTCCTTAATAAATTAACAAGTTAAGCCTAAAAAAAGCAATTTCTTTTTTCTATGTTAATAAAACATGTCTAAAAATGAGCCAGCCCACAAGCTCGTGTGAGATAGCTTGTGCCCACGAGCTCAAATGAGTCAACTCATGGGCTTCATGAGCCTAACGAGCCGAGCAGGGATAAGATGGGCCTACGAGTTCAACTCGTGAAAAATAATATGAGCTCGACTGGACTCATGGCTCGTCTCAAAACGAGACCGAATCAAGATACACCGAGCTTGCAAGCAACTTGATCCATTTATTATTACCTTTATAATAATTTTTTTTGGACAATAAACCACAATAATATTATTGGTAGGTATGATTAACGATTGATTGATGGCGAGCAATATTTTATATTTTTTTTATCTAGACGCATTTAATAATGTCCATTAAGAGTATATTAAATTACGAGTCGCGGTTCCATCATATGAGATATCTTATTAATCATTATAGACATTTGTTCAAACGTCCTAGCCTTTAGGTTAAAAAATAAATAAAATCAACATTGGTTCCTATTGAGTTAAAGAAACAAATCATGCAAGTAAATTATTATAATGTGGACACCTGAGAATTTAAATATTTTAATTTGAATTTGGAAATGACTCCAACGCAATCATTACAGTAAATATAGCTCATGTTTTAGCTCGAACAGAATGTCACGTAGACGGGTATTCGAACACCACTAGTATTAGGCACCCATTGGCCCATTATTCCACATCATAATGTGAAGAATAATAATTTTTTGAAAAATGTGTAATTAAAAAAAAATCTTTTTTAGGTTTACGTGACATATTATTTTTTGAAAAATATGTGATTGATAGGAAAAGAGAACAATAAATTATCATTTAAGGGGAAAACTGAGGTTGGATAAATTATAAATTATGATCAACGTGAGATACACACGTTTTTTATTTTATTTTTTAACTTTACGTTATTGGTTTACGTGGTACGTTTATATGATAAATAGTCAAAAGTTATCTTTCTCTTTTAACAAAATTAAAATTTTATCAAACAAATACATCATTCAGATTTAAAAGTCAACTTAAGAAATAAAAACGTACAATAAAACTGTAAACACGCATCTAATTATGCTAATTAAATTTAATTCGAAGTTAATACTAGAATAAATTTGGCATCCAAGTAAAGTTCTTAAAATCAAAATAGGCACTTTTCTCCGATTGAATGTGTAGAAAACTTTTCTTCAATGTGTTATCCATCCCCTCAGTTGGTAGCTCATTTTTCATCGGCCTTCTAAATCTTCTTTAAATTTTTTCATATTCGACCAGGAAGGCACGATCTTAGAAAAATGAACTGAAAGAAATTCAAAAAATTATATAAGATGACATGGCGAAAACATGAGAAGTATTTTCTTCTTCTCTTGCTTTTCCTAAACATAGCTTATTTCAGTGCCAACCTTTCAAAGTTAATAGATTCACAATAAAAACTTAATACACTGTGCGTTTGATTGTAAGGGTGGAAAATGTGTAGAAAGAAAATGAATTTCAGAGAAAATAATTGCCTAAAACTTGTTTTCTAGATAATTGTTAATTAAGTGTGTTTGATTAGTATAATTTTCCTCCTGGAAAATTTTAAAATTTTGGATCTTCTTGTATTCGTTTGACTTTGTTTTACATGGAAATTGTTCTTTAAAGTGATAATTTTTTCCACAATTGGTTATAAAATTTGTATCCATTGCCAAAAAGTGAAAAAAATTCCTTAAAAATCATTTTTTATATCAAAATTTAATGTACATTTGACTTCGTTTTACATGGAAATTGTCCATTAAAGTGAATTTTTTTTTTTATAATTGATTATGAAATTTGTTCCAATTGCAAAAAAAAAAGGTAAAAAGAAAAAAAAAGAAAAATTTGGTTGCTGGAAACCAAATTCTCACCTAAAATGTGAGAATTTGGTTTTCACCAAACCCCTAGAAAAGAAGGCAGGCGGCCCATTACCAAGAAAATAATTTGCCTAGAAAATTTGTCAATTAAAAATGCATTTTTTGAAGAAGAAGATGGAATTTAATTTCCAATTCCATGGAAAAATATTGGTATCAAACAAGGCCCAATGAAACATAATACATTGTATACGTCAATACTTACAGGGCCAGATATGGGGAGATGCAGTACTGGGATGTAGTCCAGTGCTGCCCATGCCCAGATTCAAAAGGAAGTTTTAGCCCATTAGTCCACCATCAGCCCAAGTGTAATTATTTGTTTCAATTTTTAAGCCCCACTCAAAACTCATTCTTTTACTTTACTAGTCCGTTTATTCGAACTTCAGATTTGCAGTTAAATAGAAAGCCAAATCCCCAAAGCCATTGAACCTTGTACCTAGCCATACCGATGCAGGCGACCGACGAACGTCTTTGGCTTTAAGCCTTTAACCAATATGCGGTAGGTGCAATTTAAATAAATAAATATATATATGTGTGTGCGCGCCTGAATTTATTGAGGGTTTTGTAAATGAATAATGTGGTTGGTTTGGTTGCATAGAAGAATTTACGGCTTTCCTTACGCTTTGTGTTGTTGTTTTTTTTCTCGTATTGGTACAAAATGGAGCAAAATAATTATCACATTTGTACTTTTCTTTCAATTTTCTAAAGATTGGAAAAGTGGGCAGACATTCATATGGAGGTATACATGAGGATCTTATACAAAAAAAATCTATTTTGAAAGTTGGGATGAAGTGTTTTTTGTTTTTTATGCATTTAGTTCCGACATATGAGGGCTGCCATTTATTTAATAAGGAAAGTTGAGAAACTATAGTAGAATCTTATAATTGACACATACATTTTATTTGTTGGAGACCAATCGTGTAATACCATGGCATAGAGAATCTTTTTTAGCATGAGTTCGTTGAAAAAATTTAACTTTCAACCCACTATAACATGTTTCTCTGGCTCCGCCCCTGACTTAGGACATTGTATTATTATTATTATTATTATTATTATTGTTGTTGTTGTTGTCAATGAATATTGGATGATGAGTTATTTATTGCAACAGAACCGAGATATTAGTTAATCGATTAGTTAAATATATATAAATATACGTGTTAATCAATCAAATTAAAGAATTAGTACTATTAAAATAGTTCGAGGGCCTGTGCGACAAAGTTTTTGATAAAAAATAATGATATGCGGTTGAAAAGTTGATGAAACATATGAATTTCACAAAATGTATATTTAAAATTAAAATTTGATCACTTGACCAAATTTTTTATCAAACAAGGTGTAAATATAGATTAGATAAATTCCTCCACTAAATGATGCTCTTTTAGTGGACTTTTAGCACATGTATGATTCTCGTTACTTTAAAAATTATTATTTTTTTAAAATTTATTTTCAATCACATTCTCCCAATAAAATATTTTACACGTAAATTCAAAAATTTCATACTTTTTAATCACACATTCTCAAAAAAATCCACTATTGCAAAATTTATTTTGATGAAATTATGGACATCAAACAGGGGCTTAATATATTAAGCTCAAGTTCATCTTTCATTGTTTCAAAACTCTTATTTATAAATTCTCATTTTCAACCACATATTCGTACAATAAAATATTCTGCACGTAAATTCAAAAATTTTTCATACTTTTTAACCACACATTCTCTAAAAATTTACTATTTAAAATAATATGTTTTCAAAAAAATGATCACCATGAGTTAAGATTATAGATATATAAGGTTATTTGTTGTTCTCCATGGGTAGTTTGGTTGATGTCGTGGGCCTCAGGTGTAATTGGTTGTTCGTGGTAGATGAAATTTGTTAATTTTTTTTCCCATTTGTTAATATGTATTTAGTTGATTATTTGTATTTTTTGGTAAAGCTATAGGACTCATTTGTAATTATTATTATTATTACTATTATGTTTATTAAAACAGAATGACAAATTCATCATTCAATTATCAAAATGAAGGAAACGATGAGCTTTGCTACATAATTGAAATGTTGGGGATAGATTATATTACAAAAAAGTTAATAATAGATTTATTACATTTTATAAAGACTGATAATGAAAAATGTAAATTTCTCTATAAAAAAAATCTTAACAAAAATATATTTACCCATATACAAAATATATTAAACCCATATTTGAGCTTCCTTCTCCAAAATTTATTTTTCTACAAACTCCACTTCGACTACATATTTTTTAATATAATAATTTTATATGTAAATTCAATTTTTTTTCAATATATATTCTTTAAAAAGTTCAGGCGTTGTTCTCATCATGTTTCAATTTTGAGTTTTAAATTCATTTTGAGTTTTGTGTTTATTTTTAGATTATTGAAAACGCGTTCCTTTTGTCATTTCAAAAAATTATTTTTAAAAATATAAAAGTGAATTTTTTGTTTGGTTTAACCGAAAACAGTCAAAACGACTTTTTTGGCGTTTTCTATTTTTTTTTTTGTAACTTCGTTTATAAAAATAGGTAAGTAAACGTATTTTCAATATTTTCGAAAATTGAAAATTGAAAATAATCTGAAAATAGTAAGAGAACACGCCCTTATTCTTTTTGCAAAATCTACTGAATTTCAAAAAATAATTAATAAAAGTAACTCATGCAAAATCATCCTACAACATTCTCAGGGAGTTTTTTTGACCCTAGTCATACGAAAACTCAGATTCTACATTTTCCAACTAAAGCGCTGTACATATATGCGACTTTAGTTCAAAATACATACGCGAGCAAGACGCAGGACATTCGCCGTCTAGATCCTTCTGGAATCACGTTCATAAACATATTAAAAAGCTCTCATTTACATTTCATCCCTTCTCGTGTTATTTCTTCTGACCTCAATTTTGTGCAAATCGGAGATAACTTAGTTCTCACGAGAAGTTCTCCAAATTCATTTGTTACATCGACAGGGTTCGATTTCCAGATCCTATTTCGCATTCAATTTCTTTTTATTTTTTTGTTATTTTTCTGGACTTTTGATTTCTTTTTATCATCGTAAACCCTAGGCGGAGTACTCAACTCTTATCGATCAGAAGATATAATGGCTTTTTGAATGAAATTGTTTATTGCAGTTTTTCTTTTTTTTTGTCTGCCTACGGGGAGAATAGCTCCCCCTTCCCCAATTTTTTTTCCTTGTTTGGTAATGTTTCCCGTTGCTTCTATTTTCCCCATTCCTGAATGATTTTTGACATTGTTCTTGCATCAGAATATCTTCTATGAAGTCTTGTTCCTTTTATGATGATATGGGTACTTAGGTTTAGAATTTGGTCGTGTTTGTAATGCATTTCAATTTGGGGACATATTTGCAGAGTTGCTCGTTGCCTTTGTAAGTTTTTTTGCTTTGTTAAAATCGTATAAAATAACTAGAAAGCTTATTTTTTATTGGAATTTTGTTTGTGTTTTCATGCCTGTTAAATTCAGCAAATTTAAATATCAATGCGCTGGGTGTAGTTTTGGTTGTATTTGTGCATACTGACTTCTGTCCATAATATAAGCAGTTTGATCAAATTTTGCAAATGGTATTTAATAATGATATAATTTAATATTAAACTCCTGTTTAAGGTCCAATTCTTTATTCATTTTTCTCCAAACTCATTTTCAACAACAAATTCTCCTAATAAAATAATTTGCATAAAACCCATTTTTTTTCTTTCTATTTTTTAACTACATATTCTTCAAAATACATTTTTAACCCCACATTCACCATAAAACCACTTTTTTGAAAAATCTACTTTAAAAAATTGGTCTCAAACAGATTGATTGACATTTTAATACACCCCTAGTTCCCTAAAAAGGAGTAAAAAAAGTGGCAGCAATTGAAAATTGAAGCCATTGCATTGTTGTATGGATGTAAAATTTCTTTAGCATGTTCATGCTTCATAGATTCAAATTGTTCTCCTAATAAATTACAGCAATTGAATTGAAGCCATTGCATTGTTGTATGGATGTAAAATTTCTTCAGCATGGTCATGCTTCATAGATTCAAATTGTTCTCCTAATAAATTAATTTTGAATGGGAACTTATAACTTTTCCTACTTTTTACTGACATTCTCAACAATAAATCACTTTCCACAAAAAAATATTCTCAAAAAAACTACATCAAACGGGCCTTAAATCTTTTTTTTTTTTTTAACTCCTGTTAATGTTGTTATGTTTATTACACTATCAGCATTATTTAGAAACAGACAGTAAAGTGTGCCTTAATCTGGTCATTGACGGCTACTGGCCATAGCCATAGGTACGTCTCTTGGGAGAGCATCTTGAAGAATATTCAAAAATATCGAATGGAACTCTTAATACAAGTTCAACAACAGTTTATATTAATGACTTGTTTGAGCCCCAATTTTTTGTTCAAAATGCATTTTTGGAATAGTATTTTGATGGAGAATGCGTCGTTAAAAAAATGCGGAAAAATTTTGGATTTGCTTGTAATATTAATTTATTGAAAAATGTATGTCTAAAAATTTGAGAGAATAATGTATTTTGAAAATAATAGGGATCAAACAAGGGCTAAATGTGTATTGTGATTTTTTCCGTAAGAAATTATGGCATGACTTTTTCCCTCCCTTTTAACCTAACTTCCCTTTCTTTTTCTTTTTTTTTTTTTTTGGGAGTGAGTGCGTGGAAAAATGTGGAATTATAAATTAGAGCACTAGAAGTATTATATGAGAGACGATCAGGCTTCGCGTTTGGAGAGTCAAATCCACTCTTTTGTTTTAAATTTTACATGTAAAGAGTTTGTTGGACTCCTAGAAATCTAAAACAAAGATTAATAAAGAGGTTATTGGAGATGGCTAAGTACGGACAACTCGCTTTTCTTCTCTTCTCCTCCTCTCCTCTCTTGTGTACATGGATTCACTCCCTTTGTCCAAAATTGGATATCTTAGGACAACTATTTTTCTTTTATGTGCCAAAATAATAATTCTCCATGCAAAATGAAATCCAATTATGGCCCTTTCTCAAAATACATAAGTAACTCCGTATCGGAGTGATGTAGGAAGCTTGTAAATGAATGTTCACAATGAGTAATTTATTAGACTTGAGAGAAATAAAGAGGAAGTGGGAGAGTATGGAGATATTTTATGGGGAGAAAGTATTGAATAATGAATTTTAACAATTAGTCTATTGCAATGCATAGATCCTCTTGATGCAGAGTTTAACCAAACTTAATTTAAGTAGGAAACTAAGGAAATAAAATCTAATTTAAATCAAATTAGAAGACTATAATAAATTGAGATAAGCTAATCTGAATCAATCTATATTTATTTTTATTCTACTAAGAATTCCTTTTGTTCTTATCTACATTCCTCACAATGCTTTTCAGTCCCTGGGGGTCGGAAATGTTAATTTATGGTAAATTTATACAATCTAACGTCATGTTGTCATGTATAATGGAACCTGGAATTCCATATGTTTCTCCTCTTTTACTTTCTGTTCGTACTGTGTCAACAGCCTTTTATTTCTTTTGTTGATTGTGTTTATTTTTATCTAGTTGGTTGCCCTTGAAGTCACATGGCAGATCAGCAACCTCTTGAAGGTTCAAGTTTGAGTGATGTCTCTAGTGGAAGTTCTCAATCAACTGTGGAGCTCAATATCAAGACCCTCGATTCCCGGATTTTCAGCTTTGAAGCAGATAAGAATGTAAGTTCTTATTTTTATGTCTAAGGGCGTGTGTGTGATATATTATGGGAAGCATGGGGGGAGTGGTCTGCCTGAAATCTTTATCTGCCCAAATGT
This sequence comes from Fraxinus cuspidata, assembly GCA_903798385.1. Taxonomy (NCBI): domain Eukaryota; kingdom Viridiplantae; phylum Streptophyta; class Magnoliopsida; order Lamiales; family Oleaceae; genus Fraxinus; species Fraxinus cuspidata. Next base: position 9,860 of record CAIGRP010097848.1, read on the forward strand.
CTCACTAAATGAGTTCTCTAGAATATAGATGTTGCTCTCTTGGGCATTTTCATCGCCACTCACTCACACATTCCAAAAAGAGAAGGAAATATAGAAACGAATTCTTGTATACTACATATTGGCTGCAGCATCAGCACTCTCTAACATAATAGACTTGCGTGATTTCAGATGGCAGTATCAGCATTCAAAGAAAAAATTGCTAGTCAAATTGGTGTCCCCATTGGGCAGCAACGTCTCATTTTTAGGGGGAAAGTCTTGAAGGATGATCACCCTCTTTCTGAATATAGTATCCTACCAACTATGACGCTACTGATCTGTTTTTCTTTTTGCTCTTGTAGTATAAAGTAAAATATCAACCAGTGGCGATTAAGAAAGAAATCGTTTCTGTCTTCATTTAGTTCCATTGTTCTTTACCTTTTAGAATTTCTACAAATTTTCCATTTTTCCATATAACGCTGGTTTTAAGATACATTCGGGTGCCTTCAATATTTACTTGGGGAATGTTATCTTCCAAGAAATATTTTCATTCCATTTTGGCAAAACCATGAATATATAAATGGTTAATCAAAAATTCTAGAAATGGCATTATATCAAAACTAAAGCGCGATTTAATGAACTTATAATGCAATGCAGACCAAGAAGACCTAAGAAATATCCACATATATACTTGCGGGCAGCACTCAATGTCTAAGTTAGGGTGATGATGTATGGACTCGTCTGTTTTATTTTTTATTTTTGGGAACCGAAGTTCCTCAGGATTTGTATGTTACGGAGGAAGGGTTGGTGACCTTGATCTTGAGAATCATCGAAATGTATTTTTTGGTATTCTATTTACATATGATTTTATTTTTGATGTAATCATTTTCTGGAGCTTGGTATTACCTGGAAAGCTATTCTCTCCGTAATTCTTTTGTAGTAAAAAAAATATAAATCAATTAAATATACATGTTTATGTGGATAAGGTGTTTCCTTTGGTTATCGGATGTGAGAAAATTATTGTGTTTATCTTGTACACGTTTATGGAAACTTACCTATGTTCTGTTACCTACATGGCTTCATTCCACTTAACTACCTAATAGATGTGGAAAATGGGGATACATTACATTTAGTGGAAAGGCAGCCGCAGCCCTCTCCTGGCAGTGGTACTGGAGATGCAATGGCAAGTAATGATAACAGAGGTAGTAGTATATATATTTTTCTTATTCGTTTATGTTGCATGATTTTTTTAAGTTATTCTCAAATCTTGTTCGAGAGTTTTTTATTTGATTTTGTTTTTTTGCTGGTTACAGGCCAAGAATATCCTGCTGGTGGCCATCGCAACCGCATTGGACAAATCACACACAGTGTAGTACTGGGTACCTTAAACGTTGGAGAACCTGGGCCTGGGGAAGCCGTTGTACCCGATCTGAGTCGGGTATGTTGTGTGGTTTTGTTAGACTTTCTGGCATGATATTCGAAACTATGTTCACCAGTGTTTTGCTCACTTTTTAGGTCATTGGGGCTGTGTTGAACTCTATTGGAATTGGCAACCTGGCAGGTGGTATACAACCAGGCCTGCAGGTGAGAATTTTTTTCCCCCAGCTGTGGCCGCCCTTTAAGTCTTATGTATTCACATATATTTTTTATGGTATAAAGGACATTGGAGTGGATACTGCAGATACCACATTTATTTATGCTTAATGTTTTTTGACGAGTGGGACAGTAGATGCAGTTTAACTGGCAGGATCCGAGATTCCGGTTTTACCATATATTGCTACATGGAAGAGTCTGTAGCATGCATAACTAATTTAGTGGGCTCGACTTCCTATTATAAATGGAGTTTTTCTCGAAATAAGAAATTCTTTATTTAGTAAGAAAATTTTAAATTACCCAAACATGTTATTAAAGTTGACTTGAAAATATCAATTAATTTTTTAACTGTTTAAGATTATGCCAATCATACTTCTTTAATTGGTTATTGATATTGCTGCTTGATTATTCAGGTCTACGTGTGCTTTGGTCACTGTTTGATGATGCGCATGGGCTTTTGCTTCTAGTTGAATATATTACATTTACGTTATATAGTACATAATTGAATTTGGTGTTCTGCATACATCTCTTCCTCCAAAGACTTGTGTTTTTAAGTATATTAGCTTGTTCACATTTAAATACAAAACATAAATAATATTAGCAATATGCAATATTACTGAACTTCTCTTTCAGAGTTGGAGTGATATCTACACTTTTAAGTTGTATATATGTTGTCATTTGGCAATGATTTTGCTTGCTGCTCTTAAAAAAATGTCGTGATTGTAATGTGGATGGTGTTGTTGGTCTAATGGTCACATGCAACAGAATTTTGACCCCAGCTGTTTCTCACATTACGTTGTTATCTCTCATTTATTATCTTTTGGTTAATTAACGTGCTTACTGAATGTCCAACCCTCATCTTCAGGCATTGCATGGAAATGGGACAGAAGGGTCACAGGTTAATGCTGGTAGTCAGAGTCAGGCTGGAAATCAATCTGCCCCCATGCAGGCAGTACCTGGTCAATTTGCACCTCATGCAATGCAAATTCCCCTAGGAACAGCAATTGCTATTCCTTCACTCAATATGGTAGAATTTTCTCCGCTTTCTATCTGTTTTTTTTGAACTTTTGACACATCTGGTTATATCCTAATTTATTATTTTCTCCTTGTAATCAGCCAATTCCCAATTCATTGAACACACTTACTGAGTTTATGAATCGGATGGAACAGGCATTCACCCAAAATGGTAACATTTTCCACTTTCTCTGCATTTAGTTTTGTCGTAAAGAATCTCTGAACTTGGCTACTCTGTCTGTGAATCTAGGGTATCAGTCAGACCAGTCACCCAATGTTAGCAGTGATCCATCTTCGGGCGAATTGCCTTCAAATTCTCGTGGTGTACCAACACCTGAGGCACTGAGCACTGTCCTACGACATGCCCAACGTCTTCTTAGTGGCCCTACCATCTCAGCGCTATCTGTAAGCACCTTATTCAGATTTTGCTGGTTCTTCAGTTTTTGTCCCATTTTTCACCTGGACGTGTGCGCTTGCGCTGGTCATTTTGTCATGAATGACTTGCATCCATAGTCTGTATGCACACATTTGTGCTATGCGCTTGAAAAGTGTTGTCCCCATAGGTTTCTGTCCCTGATGCAGAATCGCAGCTTAAGTGGTGGTCGTAAGGGGAGTGATTATAAAGCTTTTCACTTTATGCTATTCGGGGACCTCCACGTTTATGAGAATTCGAATAAAAAAATGATCAATAATTCCACACTGCTGAACGATTACATCATGCCTGGATGTCTTCTTAATTTTGGACTGAAGTCCTTTATGAATTCTTAAAATTTGCATATGATTGTATGTAAAAGGATGTTTGGCAATTTTTGGATCGTTTAGGAGTGAAGCAAATGAAGCAGTTTTCCTTTACAATGGTTTATTACTGTTTAATAAGGAGAAGGAAATTACACTCAGATAATTGACTGAATATGGAGTAAAGGTCTGTTGCTTACCTGGATTCTACAATACCCCTGGAAGGTTGAATCATATCATTCTAGATGATTGTGGCTCTCTGTCAGTGTTATTGAACATGAACTACAAAGAACCAGTACTTGTTTAGCTGATCTATCCAGATAGCATGTAATGCTGTGTTTGATACGGGAAGGTTAAAATTAGAACTTGGAGTATGCACAATATCAATTTATGCTGACAATTTTTGTTGGTGTTGTGTTGGAAATTCATTTAAAACAAGTTCTTTGTATGTGTAATTATGCTTAACAATGTATGTAATGAGTGTTCTCCCGTGTTCCAAGCTGGTCTATTGACTTTTTAGAGTCCAACTTAACCCAATCGGCAATGGCCGTGTCTAACAATGTTTGTAATGACTATTTTCTTATTACTCTATCCGTGTTGTTATATTTTCTATCTCAATTTGAAAACCATCCTGGATCAGTTGTGAGATGGCATAGCTAAACCTTGTATCTTGATATTTCATAAGAAGAAAAAGGTAAGTTGCTCTTATCCACTATTTCAGAGATCACTTGCCCAAATCTTTGTAGTGGTTTCTTCAGCTTGGAAATTATTTTTCTGATTGCATTTATTTAGCGTCACAAAATCCAAGAATTGATATCATGTAAAAACAAAAGCTTAATCGAAATTTTTCTTGGCTTGGAAAGCAGAACCAGACTTGTGCCAAAGAAGCAATCAAAAAATGACGCTGGCATCTCGCTTGTATTGTAATTCTGTTGCACATAATTGTAGATTAGTCAATGTCTTCAGTTAACTAAATAATTATTTTTCTTGTACCTTATTTCTGATACGTTCATAATCTGCTGAAACTTTTGTAGCACATTGCAGGTCGGTTAGACCAAGAGGGAGGTTCAACTGATACAACAGTAAGGGGACAAATTCAGTCAGAATCAGTGCAATTAGGTATTGCAATGCAACATTTGGGTGCTCTCCTTTTGGAGCTGGGGAGGACAATTTTGACTCTTCAGATGGGACAGTCTCCTGTATGTTCATTCTCTCTCTCAGTATGTTCCCATTTTCTGATTCAAGTTATTAACAATCTCAGGATGCTCATGCAGGCTGAATATTTTCTGAATGCTGGGCCTGCTGTTTATATATCTCCATCAGGGCCTAATCCTATAATGGTTCAGGTTTGTAATAAATTCAGGTCCTGGTTGTTTGAAAGAGTGTTGAAAGTGTTGTACTTTAGTTCAAATCGTGTGCTAAATATGCAACAATGCCTGACTTTCTATATTTGGGCTACGCTTAAGAATTTGGATTCGCCTGAGCCCAGGAAATTTTTAAAATATTTTGATATGATTTTGCATGTCAGTTTGAAATTGTTTTAGGGTCCGTTTGATTGCAAAAATGGAATTGGGTGGAAAGAAAATGAATTTCAGGGAATTGAATTGCTTAGAACTTATTTTGTTGAGAATTGTCAATTAATTGTGTTTGATTGGTATAAATTTTCCACCCGAAAAATATTGAAATTTTGGATCTTTTGGTGTTCGTTTGGCTTTGTTTTCCATGGAAATTGTCCATTAAAGGGATATAATTTGTTACGATTAGGGTAGAATCTGTTTCCATTGTCAAAAAATTTTTAAAAAAAAGGGGTGCCTAGAAAAGCATTTCCCATGGGAAAAGCTTTTCCTCAAAAACCAAGAAAATGTGGAAAATCAATTCCACGGAAAATTTAGTCAATCAAACATGCAAAAAGGTGGAAATTGAATTTAATTTCCATTTTCCATGGAAAAGAGATCCCAATCAAACATGGCCTTAATTCTACCGGCCATTTTTTGTGATGTGGTTTTACTTGTGGGTCTTGAATACTTTGTAGATTGAAATTACTTAACAGTCGCCATTTAGATTGTTGTCCATGGGTTTGTATTCTGCTCAATTCCCTTGATCCTTCTGTGATGTGACTTGTTCATTTTTTCCTATCTTTTACTGGCCATGGATGTATTTTTGAGTTACCTTGACCATTTTTAAGTATAATCAACCATTTTTTTTATTAAAAGAATAATCAATCAAAATCTACTTTGTTTTAAGAAATATACTTGAAAATTAATGAGATGCAATTTAAGATATTGTAATAACTGAGTCATTACATGAAATTTAAGATACTGAATATTATGAGATGTAGTACTACTTTGTATTGGCTGTGATGGTTCTAATCATAATTTGGCTTTCCATGTGCTCATTTGCAGCCTTTTCCTCTCCAAACCAGCTCCCTTTTTGGTGGTCCAGCTGGCTTGCCATCTAATCATGTGGCTCCAGGTCCAGTTGGGATTGGCAATGCACCGAGGAATGTAAATATACATATTCATACTGGTACGTGGATTATAAGAATGCATAAGTTGTTTTCGGTTCAGATATAAGATACATCGTTCTCGTTTGACTTGTTGGAATACCTTTGTAACCAGGGGCGTCACTGGCACCTATTGTTTCTAACCTGCGTAGCAGGGCACCTAATGGAGAAGGAATGCAGGGAGAACATGTTAACGAAACTACTTCTGGTGAATCTGGTCAACCACAGGTTTTGTCAGGAAGAAATGTTACTGCAACTGCTTTCCCATCTGGGTCCACTGCTGTTTCAGTTTCTGGTTCTGTTGGTGGTGGTGTTTCACAGGCTCTTGATACTGATTCTTTTTCCAATGTAATATCTGAAATTAATTCTGAGCTTAGACGTTTTGCTGCTGACGCAGGCAATGAAAACCATGGCCCATCAGGTTTGTGACGTGGCTATTTATTAAAAAATTGTAATAATGTATGTGCTTTACTGAAGTGCTTTTACATCTCTTGAACGCCAATCAGAAAATTTTACTGATCAAGAACAATCTGCTGGTTCTGGTGCTGGAAATGATGATACAAGCAGTCAACAAATGAACACATCCAGCAATGGAGTTGGGGAGACCAGTCAGGCTTTATCTGGTCCTTCCATGGTAGGCAATCAGAAGGTACATAATGTGCAAAAATTAAAGTGATCTGAATTTTGTTGTTACCAACAGCTGTACTAAATAACTTCTGACTGCTAGCTACACAGCCACCAACCATGTAATGATGAGATGGGAGGTGTTGTGAACTCGAAGAGTATACCTTCCACTAGTTTGGGGGGAGGCTCTCAAAATGGGTCAAGTAAATCAGACCTTGCTGTTGAGGGATCTACAAGATCTAATCAGGGTAAAGATATTTCTGTTGATCCTACAGGTGTGCCTATTGGACTAGGTTTTGCAGGCCTGCGACCAAAGGTAGGATTTTGCTTTTGTTTTTAATGTCAATATGTATTTGGATAATGTTTGGGCTCAGATAAAAAAATGGGTGTATGCCATTTTAAAAGCTGTATTTAATTCTAAGGATTCCTGTAAAATTAGCTTTGTTTTCATTGTATTGCACTGTTATGTCAGATAATGATTTCTCATTCCTATATGCTTCCTGAAAAATTGTCGTACTCTCCTAATTCGCATGGGTTTTACACTAACTTTGGTTCTGAATCAGTTTAATCTTACATTTTCTCGCACAAACATTACGTTTATTCAGCTTCTACAAAATCATTTTGGTTTCAAATATGTGTGTCTCTTAGCTTTCTTGTGCTCTGTTCGTTTTAGTCACTTTGTGTAAAAATGTGATAGAGACGAAGCGGGCTACAAAGAGCAAAAAGCAAGAACAGTGATGGTGCAACTGCTAGTAATCAGAGTGAACAATCTAGAACATTTGGACAGCAGGTTTTGCAATCTCTTGCATCATTCTCAACGAGGGGAAATGCAAATAATGCTCCCTTGGAGCAATCACCACAACCTCCCAGGGAAGTAGTATCGAGTGTGCCGACAGCAGGACCAAATGCTAATGGCCAGGTTGATGTAGCAAGCTCAATGTCTCAAATCCTCCAAAGTCCCGCTTTAGATGGTCTACTATCTGGAGTTTCACAGCAAACTGGGGTTGGTTCCCCGGATATGTTGAGAAATATGTTGCAACAATTTACTCAGAATCCAGCAATGAGGAGTACTGTCAATCAACTTGCTCAACAGATAGACAGCAACGATCTTGGAAGCATGTTTTCAGGTTTGAATAGAGGCCAAGGAGGTGGTTTTGATCTGTCAGCAATGATGCAACAAATGATGCCTATTGTTTCTCAGGCTCTCGGGGGTGGTTCCTCTGAACCCCAACCAAATCCTGCTGGGATGTATAATAGTAGATTTAGGGGAGAGATAGCACCAACTGCAGAGGACTCTCAGGTTTGTGACTTAGAACAGATGAAGTGTGTGTAAGAAAGAAAGATGAACACATGCACACACGTAAAAGATGCTAGTACTTTGCATTATTGGAGCATGTTTGACTAAGCTCAGGAAGAAAGAGTAAAGTTACCGTTATCATTTTGTTTACAGAAATATGTTTTTGGATATATTACCTTTTTTTCTTTTACTTCTTCGAAAAAATTACTTAGCGATTGAGTGACTTTTACCTTGTCAAAATAGGCCCCTTTACCATTTCCAACTCTGACCATTAAATGTTATTTAGTTTAGAAAGGTGGTTTATACTTACAAGTATCGTAAGTAAACTTTATATGCTTAGCCAAACAAGCTCTTGGAATTCAATCAAGTGCAAAATGCTAATTTTAACCGTCTGCTGTGCCATCCGATGTAATGAAATTTTAAAACTATTCTGGACTGTCTTAACATTTCAATCTTTTAGTGTTATAAATTGCATAGTTATTACTTTCACAGAAATTGTTGGTCAGATAACTGTTTTCAAATAAATAAAAAAAAGTAATTGTTCTGAAAGAAGATACTGGGCTAAGCTTAATTTGGTTTCCTAACGTGTGAAGTAATTTGTGCAATTCTTGGGGTTTTTTTTTTTGTTAAAAATTATGGTTTAGTTTCTGAAGTGTAACAAGTCTATACTTGATTGATAAAGTTCTCTTTTGAATATCTCATCCAACAGATTGAACTTCAACGAGTGGTTCAGAGGCTTGAAAACCAAAATTCAGCTGGAGAAATTTTCCGCTCTATGGTTGAAAGTGCAGTGCATCAATATGGTGGTGGCAGCGCTGATCTTGTAAATGAATTGTGCAGTGAAGGCAGGCTTTCACATGTAAGAATTATGGCTTTCACCATTTGTGCAGTGAAGGGATATTTGTATTTATGCTTCTCTTTCTTTTTGGTGACTTGCAGGAGTTCATGCAGATGCTCAGTCTTGACATTTCCCAAAGACTTCGAGATGAAACAGGATCATAGGAAAATGATTTTCTGTTCTTTTACGTGTGATATGAACACACTTTTTTCATTGAGTAGTTGAGTTACTGGTTTCTACCCCCTGCTATGCACAGTTGGCGCAGTTTTCATCTGCTATTTCATCTACAGAAGGACGACGCTGTGAAAAATAGCAGGATATGGTTTATTAAACTAGATGACAATGACGAGATGAATCATAATTATATATGAGTGCAAAATTCCTGGGGGTACGTTGTGATTTTTTCCTGTGGTTGATTTGCTAAAATATTTTGACTTGAATGTGTTGTTCCCTTTGAGAGTACGAAGAGCTTTGCAGTTGTGGATCAATGAATTGACACAGATCATGGTTCATGTGTAAGAGAATTCAAATGAACTATTGATGTCTTCTTAGTAGTACATTTTAAACTCTTAAAGAGGTTCATTTGTTTGCTTTTAAGTTTCCTTTTGCCTGCTTTATGTTGATAATCTTGCTATGATCTTGTTGAAAGGCAATACTTTTCATACTTATTTGTGGGTTGTTTTCTCATGTCAAGAATTTGTTGATTCTTGCCTAACTAGGGACGTCATAACAAAATGAACGGATTTTCTGTGAAGCATTATATTAGAAAGCGTAAATCATTGTTAGGTAGTAATGTTAAGCTTCAAGCAATAACGATCATAGCTGTGCTAGACGAAGTTTAGGAGCGTAAAAGCGAAAAATCCAGTTAGACAGCAAGATCAAACTTTGAGGACGAGGTCCCCAAATTTTAAGCAATATTACAGTCTATTAAATATAATATTTCCATGTTGAATATAATAAAACTTTACTGGATTCTAGAAGTGTGTATAAATTAAACTCGGTGACTTTTATTTCATGAAGTATAACAAAAATTTACATTAAATATGCCCTCTTTTTAGTCTATGGTTATTCTTCACTACAATAATCAATTTTTGGAAGCATTTGATAACTTTGATGACTAATTTGTTTGGAAAATAACTTTTACTAATTTGAAAATTTGCTGGAATTTAGGTGACAATTTGAAATTAAGGGTGTTTTTGACCAACATTATTTTGAAAGAATGTAATTTGGAATAGTAGATTGATAGAAAATGTGTGGTTAAAAAAGAAGGAAAAATTATTGATGTGATGGAAAATATTATTTTATTGAAGAATTTGTGGTTGAAAATAAGTAGAAGAATGAGAATGAGAATTTTAATGGGTACCAAACAGGGGCTAAGTCAAGGCAGTGTTGTGCCTAGATGAATTTAGAGGACAAGAAGTCAAGAACTGAGCCCTTTTGACGGTAAAAGCTGTGTGGAGAAGCTCCTCGTGCAAATTCATGTTCCTCTCCTTCTAGATCTCCTTCCACCATCCCGAATGCTTCAACACTTATCTACAAGACAGGAAAATATAGCATGCAAACTCATCTCATTGATCCTACATTTGAGAGACTGGAGTTCCTATCCATCGACTTAAAAAATTATCAAAAGTAGAAAGCGCATTACGGAAAACACGTCACATAAATATTCAAATTTCTTGAGGAATTTCGAGGTTCTACGACCTCTTCCATCCTGTTATAGAAGAGAAACTTAGTCCAACCATTCGGATACAAATTAAAATCGATCCTGATTTTCTACACTCAGTTGGCAAGATAAAAACTTTTCATCTATGACTGAAATGGTGTGTTTGAGCCACATTATTTTGGAAGAATGTATTTTGGAATAGTAGATTGATGGAGAATGTGTGGTTGAAAAAGAAGGAAAAATTATTGATGTGATGAAAAATATTATTTTATTAAAGAATGTGTGTTTGAAAATGAGTAGAAGAATAAGAATAAAAATAATAATGTGTATCAAATGGGGGCTGAATCAGTCATAAATTCAATGAAATATAACTAAGATTCTCTATCCTACTCAGTAGGGGTTGAAGATCAATTCTACAACTCATTATTACGAATATGAAATACTTACACGAATTTTAGCTTTATTTTTTAAGAAGAGAAAAAATGAGAATCTAAAAGATTCTAATATATAAATGGGATTTTATATAAAAATCTACTCATGGTAATTGTTTGGCCCCATTAACCTAAAATTCATTTTTCTCCATCTTCTTATCAACCACATCTTATTCAAAAAAATAATATTTCACGTAAACTTAAAACCTTTCCCTCCTTTATTAATCATACATTTTTCAACAAATTATTATTCCTCTTATTATAATGTGCAATAATGGAGCCCAAACATGAGCTTAAATTTGTGATTATAATTTATGACCTTGTTTGATTCACATTATTTTCAAAATATATTTTTTTCTCCTTTTTAACCACACATTTTTCAATAAAAAAATATTACACGCAAATTTAAAAAATTTTCTTATTTTTTAATCACATATTTTTCATCAATTTACTACTTCAAAATCCATTCTTTAAATAAAATGGGAAATATACAGACTGTACAATACTTTTTTTTGTTATTATGAAAATGTTTTGTTTTACAATAATGACCCGCCTACTAAACGTGTGAACCGTCTTACAGAGTTATGACCGAGTTAATGACTGGACCGGCTAGGGTTTAACTGTGCTCTGAACACTCCGAAACAGCAGACCTCTACTGTCTACTAGAAATTTCCCGCTTAGGTACTCTGCAACAAAGTTTTTTCGTTTTTTTTTTTCGTTCAATTATGTTCATTAGATCCTCTTGATTTTAGCACTGAAAAATTTTGTTCACGTTAAACACTGGTTAGGGCTTCTTCGATTTTTTTAAATATTTGTATTTCGACTGATTTATCTTTAATCATTGATGAACATTTGGATTCCAGAAAATCATTAACGTATATTTGGATTCTATATTCACTTTTCAACTTCTGTTCCCATGGCGGTATGTAGATGCTTACTTCACTTTAAGTGGTTGAATATTTATTTTCTGTGAACTTGGCGTTAATAATGTCATTTGATAGTGAAGGTAGAAAGACTTTTTAAAAATGAAGCTACCGAAGAAAAGGGCGAGCGAGCCAGAATGGTGAGTCTTGTATAATACAATATAATAAATGATTTTGAAACATTTTGTTAATGGCACATTTATTAGTAGAAAAATTATATATGAATCGTGGTGGACTGGCTTGTTCCTGGACTGACAATTGTTTTTTGTGGGTTTTAATATAAGGCCTCCTTTATTGGAGCAATGGCAATTGCTGACTTGGTAAAGACAACCTTGGGGCCTAAGGGGATGGTAAAAAAGTTTGTTCTTCCGATTATGTGTATAGATTGTTGACATTTTTCTTTGTTTACTCATTGTGTAACTTCCCTTTGTAGGATAAAATTTTACAATCAACTGGCAGAGGGCACAGTGTTACAGTTACGAATGATGGTGCCACCATCCTAAAGTCTCTCCATATTGACAACCCTGCTGCCAAAGTCCTTGTGGGTATCCTTGATGTTAAGTTATTGTTGTGTGTCTTTGCTTCACAATCGAGGGAATATAATTTTTACCTTGAAAAAACTTCCTTCTATAGCTATGTGTAATGGTGGATGTGAAGCTTGAGCTCTTGAATGTTACAGATCTTACACAATATAAATCATGATCCTAAAAAAGTTGGGGTTCAAGTGTTATTTTTTGAACTATTCAAGTATCTGCAGTCCAAAATTACTCATGTTCGAAAAATGAACATGGCAAGCTGATTTGATTCTTAATTTCTTCTCAAAATCAAAATTTTCCAGAAGCTAAAACTATTGGAACAGTCTGTATGGCTAATGCATTAGCAAGCCTTAATCCTATTGTCAGACATCTCAAAAGTCCAAGATGATGAAGTCGGCGATGGAACCACTTCAGTTGTTGTCTTAGCTGGGGAGCTTTTGAGGGAGGCGGAGAACCTGGTAAATACTAAGATTCATCCGATGACAATTATTGCAGGTAAGTTCTATGTTTTTATATCTTATTTCTGATTTTACTGTTCTTATTCATTATTTTGTTTGTACTATTTCCATAGTGGTGGCAGGCACTTCAGGTTCTATAAACTGCAGCAATATGAAAGATGAACCAGCACAAGTTTAATATTGTTATGATAATTACAGTTTCATTGCCCTTGTCCCCTTTCAGACTGTTTTGTATCCATCTCTTTAATCACCTTTCTACTTTTGCAATTATGGAATTAGTCAGTTTCTTGAAGTCGACGAAAAATTTCTCTGCACAACATTAGGGATAGTTGATTCTATGTTAGCTGTTGGTATTTTTATTTTATGTGATATAAATATGATGTCCTGTCATTCTTAGATCCTATGGAAGGTATATTTGATCGGGATTGTTGTAAATTTTTGAAATAATTACTATACACAACATTTTCAGGATATCGTATGGCAGCTGAAGCTGCTAGGAATGCATTGCTGGAAAAGGTTATGGATAATAAACAGGATGCTGGTAATTAGCATCTACTTCTCATTCTCACTTTTAAATTTGATATTTACCCCTGATATTTGTATCACGATTGCTGGTTTATTCATCAATTCTGATAGCCTGTTGTTCCTTTATATAACTTACCCTGTTTCATAATCATATATTTGTTTAATCCACAAAAGTCTTATTCCATATGCTTGTACACTTGTAAGAAACAATTCTCCATTTAGCCTATCTAGAAGTTTTCGTTTCTTGATGTTATGCTATCACCCTTTATATTTGCTAACTGGCTTCACATGGAAATCACGAGCAGATAAAACCACATTTTCACACATTTGTAAAGATAGAAAATGATCCACTATTCCAAGCAAATAATGTCTAAAATGAAAAGGTAATAAGTTTTATCAACTATGGATTTAACTTGAATTTATGATTTTGTCCACCTGTTTCTCGGGTTGAATTCTAATATGATGGGATTGACATGTCTAATGCACACAGTTGGTGATCTTGCAGAGAAATTCAAAGAAGACTTGTTAAAGATAGCAATGACCACTTTGAGTTCCAAAATTCTCTCTCAGGACAAAGAACATTTTGCAACACTAGCTGTCGATGCTGTTATGAGGCTAAAGGTGGAGTCATTTGCTCTTAGTTACTTGCCTTTCTATTCTTGTCTCCTGATAATAGTAATTTAGCTATTAAAAATGGTTGGCAACTTCTGAAACTGATGGAAAGAGTTTAGCTGCATTTACTGATGAATGCTGGATAACTTTGTGAGTTCAAAATTTGTTCTGATCAAATGCATACCATTGCATCACGTCATTATGCAACAAAGTGCTTTGAGCCTCTGTTGAAAGTTCAGGAACCAAACTGTAAATCTGACCATAGTTGTGGACCAAAATGTGAATTCTGAAAATATTAGTTTTCTAGTGTCGTAAACAGTATCCGGATCATAGTTTTATGTGAAAGAAAAGATACCTTTTTGACTCTTTAAGGAAGGAAGGAAAGAAATAAAAGGAAAATTAGGAAAAAATTTGGAATTTTTACCTTTCTAATGATTAGCTTATATATGTAATGCAATATGTGTATGTATAGGCTTGTTAAAGAAAATATATTCTTGTAATTTAATTTATGTGTTAAGTTATGCATATTTAATGGAAAAGTCTAAATGGTTAATTTTGTTTTAAGGAAACATGTGTATGTCAATGTGTTCTAAAAAATTATATATGCATATTGGAGGGGATGATTTACTTCTGTCAATTGTTGGTCGGAAATTACAGGGAAGCACAAATCTGGAGTCCATTCAGATTATTAAGAAACCAGGAGGTTCACTAAAAGATTCATTTCTAGATGAGGGGTATGCCATCTGAACTTTTTCGATCTAACATAAGTGATTTCATTTTACCATCATTATGATATTCTACCCATGTGTACCTTGTTTTCTTGTGTGAATTATCTTTCTGAAAGCTTCAAGACTACTTTATTTAAGGAATGAGAATGGGGGAGGATCTGCCTTTAGTTGCTAAAATTAATTAATTTATTCTAGGTAGATCCTTTGTGTATTGGTTGCTTCTTCCTTGCAAATGCATAATGACAACACGATTAAGATTAATTAATTGTGATTTTTTTGAGTCAAGAAATCTGAAAATTATTCTATACACGATGAAGAGAGAACTAATTGACCCGACTGAGTTGATGATGTGCCGTGTCAATATTCTTTAGCTGTTGGTTTGAGCTTCAAACTAATAGGTTATGATGCAATCCTTGAAGAATATATTGGCAACAATAAAAGGTTTGCTCTATAGTGTGTGTGTGCATCTATTGATATGCAGTGATTATGGGTGACATTAACTGTAATCACCCTCAAAATTCTGGGTTCAATAGGCCAGAAAATTGTTTTAAAGTATATTGCTCTTTACGATAGCATTTTGTATTTGACCTTAAGATAAACTTAAATTTGTTGCGGTCTTTGATCTAATTCAGAATGAGACAAACCCATTTTCCCGAAAAGGCCTTCTATCGAATTCTTACAGATCACAGTTGTATTTAGCCTATTTCTTTTATTGTTCTTTTCCTTCTGAATCCTGATTCTCTAACAAGGTTTTATCAATCTTTCTTGAATTTGTTGCGATTAGCCATCATTTTGCCCGTGCAATTGATTTTTCAATTGGTATTTTCTTTTCATTCAGATTTATTTTAGACAAGAAAATTGGTGTTGGCCAACCAAAACGGATTGAAAATGCAAAGATCTTGGTGGCAAATACTGCTATGGATACAGATAAAGTGAAGATTTATGGGGCACGGGTTCGTGTTGATTCAATGGCTAAGGTTGCTGAGATTGAAGGGGCTGAAAAAGAAAAGATGAGGGAGAAGGTGCAAAAGATTATTAACCACGGGATAAATTGTTTTGTTAATCGACAGTTGATTTACAATTTCCCTGAAGAATTATTTGCTGATGCTGGAGTACTTGCAATAGAGCATGCTGATTTTGATGGTATTGAGAGGCTGGCTCTTGTTACTGGTGGTGAGATTGCATCTACTTTTGATAATCCAGAGTCAGTTAAGCTTGGACACTGCAGGCTTATTGAGGAAATTATGATTGGGGAGGACAAGCTGATCCACTTTTCTGGGGTTGAAATGGGTCAGGCATGTACTATTGTCTTGAGAGGGGCAAGGTAATTTTCTTGATGCTAACTATTTGATCCATTCTCTTTTTGGACTACAATTGTCATGATCATAGGAAATGAATTGGATACAACTATGACGTCAATCATGATATTGTTACCATGTAGCATAGTCCTTTCTTGAATCAGGTGTTCAAAGGATAAAAATAAAGTCACTTCTTGAATAAAGTAAAACAAATTGTTTTTTCTTTTCTTCTCTTTTTTTTATAGTTATTCTGATTCTTGTCGACAATCATGGTTTTTCAACAATTGAAATTTATGGTACAGGGTGCTCACTTTTCTGTTGTACTAGATCAAATCGACATTACCACGTTTTGTTAGTCGGTGACTCGGTGTCATGTGAAGTATGACTATGTTATAGAAGGTTATATTTCCATTTGCTTTTTAAGTAGTGTTCTAATAGCATAAAGCGTGGCAAGCGAAGCTTTGCGCTTATGCGTTGCCTATGCGAGCTTTTTAGAACACTACTTTTAGGTGCATGCTTAATGGCAAGCAGTCCAGTAATCAATAATTTTAGAATAATGCTATTCGTCATCTCGATGATGGATCATCACCATATGCGATCCAGTACAGCGATATTAAATGAGAGGTCCAACTAAATGCAAGGACATAGAACCCAATACCTATTGTTCAATGCCATCTAAACATGAATCCATCATCATGATGACAAGTAGCACTGCTCATATTTTAATACTGGTATGTGGAATCTACTGATGTTTTCATTTGGGTGTTACCCTATCTCTTTTCATCTTTGAATGCATTGTGTACATTCATTTTGTGATTGTAATTACACATTTGCATAGTATTATTTGGTCAATTGAGTGACTAAATAAATTGTGTCCAGCCTTTTTATAGTTTGTTACTTTTGTATTATTAGTTAGAGTTTGCAGCTCTCTATAGTTTTGCCCCTTGGAAGAGGTCATGGATATCTATGATACCCATACTGATGTCCTCTATGTTCCTTTGGCAGCCCTCATATGTTGGATGAAGCGGAAAGATCTCTGCATGATGCCTTGTGTGTGCTATCTCAAACTGTAAATGACAGCAGGGTATTGCTTGGAGGTGGATGGCCTGAGATGGTGATGGCAAAGGCAGTTGATGAACTGGCTAGGAGGACTCCCGGCAAAAGATCTCATGCCATTGAAGCTTTCTCACGGGCACTTGTGGCCATTCCAACTACCATTGCAGACAATGCGGGTTTGGACAGTGCTGAGATGATTGCTCAACTTCGTGCGGAACACCAAAAAGAGGAAAGCTCTGCAGGGATTGATGTCATCTCTGGATCGGTTAGTACACTGTTGAATTGTATAAATTAACTTTTCCCTCTTGCTGCTATTTTTCTTGGTTGCATTTCCTGCGTTCTGTTCAGGAAACTCCCAACAAGTTTAGTAATCGGGTATACCTGTATAAATGTGGTTGTTCTCTCCTTGTGGGAACAGGGTGTTACCTGTTTAGGTTACTTCACTGTCTTGAAAACACAAGTTAACATTTAACAATGAAATTTATCTATTACTCCCTCCTTCCTACCAAGATAAGCTTGCTTTCATTTTTACACATTAAGAAAATGTAATTAAAATAGTTAAAATAATAAATTAATTTTTATTTTTCCTAATATACTCCTACATTGAATAATGGTTTAAATATGAGTAGTTCATATTTGTTGATAACAAACCACATTAAATAGAAACTTTAGAAAACTAAGAAATCAACTATACTCTCAACAAGGAAAGTGATCTATAAACTGGGACAAATGAAAAAAGAAAGTATGCTTATCTCCATGGATGGAGGGAGAACTATTTATAATTGTGCTCATGGCCATCATTTACATTGACTATGCCATTTTTCTCTGTTTTCAATTTTATATGTACTTTGGGGATTTGAGTACCCCAATAATTATTGCAAGAACGCATTCCAGTATTGTTGTTTATAGGCGATCTCCAAGGTGCATAATTTTTTACTGTACGGTTAAAATATAGATATGGCTTTTGCATCCCATGTTTCATGGTTTCACAATTCTTGCTTGTAATTTTCACTATGGCCCTTTTGACGGTTGCTATCTTTTGTAGGTTGGCAATATGGCAGAGCTGGGGATATCCGAGTCATTCAAAGTGAAGCAGGCTGTACTGCTCTCCGCAACTGAAGCTGCTGAAATGATTTTAAGGGTCGACGAAATCATCACTTGTGCCCCACGGCAGAGAGAAGACAGAATGTGAAGAAATGCTTTATTTATAAGTGGAACTGAGACAATTATTGCAATGCTTTGTATTTGTAATACCTGACCTGTCGTGAATCAGATGGAATTTGTTATGGTTGAAGAACAGAATCATGCTGATTCTTCGTAACGTTGAAACATTTTTGTGAGATGTTAGCATGTTTTGTTCCGTACAATTCAAACACAGTTTAAAATTCCTTTTTGCCCCCTTATTACGAGGATTTTAATATTATGGGTGTATTTCATGTTTACATGGCAGACTTTTTATTCGAAAATTACACATGCTTCTATCAAGGGTTAGTAAGACTTTTTTTTCTTGGCATGGCAAGAGTGTTACATGGAAGAAGTATTTTTAACGTATGTAAAATGCGTATGATGTATTGTAATTTGTAATTTTCAGTATGTGAAAAATATGATGACAGAGAGCCCCATGTTTTAAAAAAAGATTGTATAGAAAGCAAATTTTTTAAGATGAGTGGTTGTAAAGTAGGAAAAAATTTGAGTCTGCGTAAAAAATATTTTATTGAAGAATGTATGATTAGAAATGAGTTTGGTGGAAATTAGTTTCAAATAATGGGGATCAAACATTGGCTCAATATGTTTGACAATGGTTTTTTTGTAACGATTTGAGTTTGTGTCAAAGTTGTTAATCCATATGTACTGTTTAGTTTGGGAGAGCTTGTGTCGATCTTATCATTCACGAATTTCTTTCAAGTCACTTAGAATTGAACTTAAAATCACTATCTTATAAGAGGTTTAAGTAGAATTATGGTTTAAGCTTGCATCCATCTTGCTAACTCACATTTTTTTATTTTTTTTATGTCCTCAAGATTCGGATTAAACATTTGCCTTATGGGAGCAATTGGTATCATCATAAATGAATTCCAAAGATTCAACTTGAATCTCTCATAAGACAGCGTTTGAATTCAAATAATGCGAAACATCAAAGAATCTAAGAGTAAGATGAACACATACTCTCACAAGGCGAGCTCTCCCAAAATGAGCAATATGTATCCACTAACGACTTGTGCACATACTCAAATGTTCTTATTGAGTGTGTGAATATAAATTATAATAAGTAAATTGTAAATTGTTCGTAATGTACATAAAAATATGTTTTGAGTCATTGGCCACGAAATGAGTAATAGTGTTTTGAACTTTGACAAAACTACTAACAAACAAGAATAATTCCCTACAGAGACAATCATACAAGTGCTTATTTATGCTATTGTTGTGTCAAAAATCAATGAAAAATTGTCAAGTATTACTCGGTAAGTTTTTTGTCAAATTTTGTCTATACCTATACCATGGCTGAACAAAGGAACAGATAGACCGTGAATGGGAAAATTGAGTTATCCAAATCCCAGACCTCGATATGCGTATACGGACCCATAATCGTATTTAATTAATTTTAGTCCCTTTCTATATTGATATTGAATTTTCTCTTTTGTTGCGAGCTCTTAAAATCCTCCATGGCTGATAAATCAGAGTTTGATCCCCAGCTTATCATCTCTCACAAATTCCCCGAGGTAATTTCTATTTTTTTCTTTCTTAATTCTCTCTTTAAATCATCACTCAAATTTATTTTCGCCATCGAATTTGATTTGTTATTTCTTTTTGTCTACTCTTGGCTTTTTTGGTGGGGAATTATACTTACCAGTTCACTTATAGTTATACTGAAAGGTAGAGTACTTCAATTTATTTCGTTCTGCAAAATATTCTCTCTTTTTGTTGTGATCTAGCATAAACACAAAGGAAAGTCAAAATTAATGCTTTTCTTTATAAGTAGAGAGGCTGCACTCTATGCCCTTGGTGTTGGAGCATGTGCAGACGATGCCGTGAATAATAAGGAGCTCAAATATGTTTACCATCATGATGGTCAGCAATCCATCCTGGTAAACTACTATAATTTGTTTCATGTAAATGAATGGAGCCATTCATGGACAAAGCCTAGACTTGTCTGGGTTCATTGAGTTTGGTTCAATCTTGATTTCACGCCTGTTTATATTATATTTTTCGTATTTTATATTAAAGATTATGGGCGTAGATGAGAGTCAATTTTAACCAAGAAAAGTAAATGGTGGAGTTGAGAACTTGGCTTGGATGTATCATGTATGATTAAACCAGTTGGGCTCTGGTCAATTGTTCAATACAGCTGAAAAAAATTGGAACTAAAGAAATGTCTCTATGTGAAAGTTGATAGCCAGCACGATGTTAGATAAGAAAACTGGATTGCAGGATAGCTGACTGTAGACCATGGTGCAGTGAGTTATTGAGAGTTGATAACAGGAGTCTTATATTTTATATTCTTTTAGATGCTTGAGGTTGGGCAGATATCTATCTATATTTGGTTATTGTCGTATGAAATATTTTTGACTTTTATATTTATATTTTAACAGGTTTTGCCAACATTTGCTGCGTTATTTTCTTTTCATTTCACTTCACAACTTGCACAGCTACCAGGATTTCAGTAAGTATTTCTATTTTTGTGTGAGCTTAGCATGTTGAATGAGTGAATGCTCTGTTTCTTGGATATATATTTCTGATAAATCATCTTGCCTCGCAAAATACGAGGTAATTGACTTCTGACACCATTTTCCTTCTCCAGATATGATCCACATCTTCTGTTGCATGGACAACAGTATATTGAAATTTACAAGCCCCTTCCTTCTAGTGGTTGTGTAAGGTTCTTGAGCATTTAAGTATTAGCTATAGTCCTCCATATCTTCATTTATTTGTTTGTTTTTCCACTTCATTGCGCTGAGTTGTTTTCCTCTTAATTTTGTCGGTGCAGATTCTAAATAAGGCAACTGTTGCTGGATTACACGATAAAGGTCTGTTTCAAAGATTAACCTCGATAATCTCAATCTGGGTATATGTTTAAGAAGTCATGCACTGAAATTAAGTTGGAACAAATATGGATAGGATAGTATAGAGTCTTGAGTGTAATAAAAAGTGAAGTGGAAGTAAACCGGACTTCAATGTTTGGTGGAAATGAAAAATTTCTGCCCTTCTCGTGAACAGCTAAATTTCCTGGTTTAATTTGTTTAGTTAAATAGCTTAGTTTATAGTGCCTTTCTTTGTTGAATATAGTTGGAAGTAATAGGTATTTTTTCTGCTATATAAGCTAGGTTGAAGGGTTGATACTTGATACATCATTCATTTCCTCTATTCCTGCAGTTAAGGCAGCTGTTCTTGAAATCGAAATTGTAAGTTATGAGAAAGACACTGGTGAAATGCTATGTATGAACAGGTAAGTTATTATTCATGTGACTATCAAGATCAGTTAGCTTACAGTTCTACTTCTACTTACTTTTCTTTTTCAGTACTTAATTTGATAAAGTATTTTATTCCTTCACAGGATGACTGTTTTTTTGAGAGGTGCTGGTGGCTTTTCGAAATCATCCCAGCCATACTCCTATACCAGATATCTAGCTAATCAGACATCGGATTATAAGATCCCAAAAACTCAACCATTTTCAGTATATGAACAATGTACACAACCATCACAGGTGCGTGAGTTTGTATTTTTGGCGCTCAGATGTGATTAAAGAGAAGGGAAGTGTTGAGGGAACACTGTTGATAATATATCTAGTGAAGATGTTATTTGTGTATTTTAATTAGTGAATGCTGCCTTTATAGTGCTCATTCATGGCCCTCGCATGATAAAAGTGGCAAGTGAGCCTGCAGAGGTCACAAATTCATGATTCAATTAATACCAAACCTTTGGAGATGTTTTTGAGGTTGTGCCACTGAATATGATTATGAAGTACTGATGACGTTCAAGAGTGAATTTAGTCCAAATAAATAGTTGGTGGGCAGACTGGATTCAAACCTAGGTTTGAATGTACACAGAAATTCTCTATTTTGACAACTTAGAATGTAGCATGACATTGGAAACTAACATCTTATTCTGCATGCTACATTACTTTGGACATTCATCTGAGATTTCCTTGAACATGGAATGTTTATTTCTTCAGATGCCTTTAGATGGACAAAGGCTTCCATAGAGACTTGTTGCTGTCTTGTCAAAATATATTCTCCTCCTTTATCCAATTCAAAAATGATTTCTCTTCGTGGCATCTGATATTCAAATAGATTGGTATCTATCCTAGAGACCAGGCTTCTTATTCCTGTCAATATTTACTTAAATTACATGTGATGAACATATTCCTATCAATAATTACTTAAATTACAAGTGATGAACATTAACTCTTTTCTTTCACTTTCTTTTCTTCTCAACTTCCTCACTTTGAACAGAAGTGGAGGAGTTATGTAATAATTCCATTAATCCACTGACTCAGCTATTCTGGAATTCTGATAGTCTGTGCGATCCTTCTGTTATTGCATGTCAAAGACTCAAAATTGCTTTCCATAAATTCTGAAATTTCGTTTAGCTTCTACTGTGACTTGCATTATAATTTATATGTTATTAAAACCGTATAGAATTTTATAATCTCTTTAGAGCCTTCATCTGCTTTCCAGAATTATGAGTTCTTCAAATTTTGCAATATCATGATGCAGGCATTGCTGTACAGGCTCTCTGGTGATTACAACCCCTTGCACTCGGACCCTGCGATTGCAGAAATTGCAGGGTAATTATTCTTTAACTAAAATGTTAGTCCTTTCATTTTTTCCTGTCTTGGTCAGCAACATACCTGAATGTAAATCAGTAGCCGTTTTGTTTGTCAATGAATTATGGGGGAAAAGTATTCAGAGTAATGAGTTAGGCTGTTAAACTAATTTGTGATTTGATAAATTTGTTAATATTATTCAGCCAAATTTGTGAAAATAATCCTGGCCTAGAAGTTTATGTAGATATCTTGAAACTTTGGAAGAAAGTTGTATGCGGGATATTTTAGCAAAGGAAAAGAGGACTAGAAATCTAAATCAAACAGGTTATACATAAGGATGAAAAATAAGAATTTAGTTTTTCAGTTAAAACGCCACAAAAAGATGGATGATTATTTTAACATATTATTTAATAGGAGGTAAAGAGTGGATTTTGAATATCTATTAAACACTGTTGAAGATAATATTAACTAACTAGAAGAATTCAGATCTTGAAAGTGAGGAAGGCTATGAATAGAATGAAGAGAAGAATTGTAATTGGCCTAGATGGATTCTTATAGAAGTTTTCATTGGTAGTTTAGAGGATAAAGGATGGATGATGATTGGAGGAAAAATGTTATATTTTCTATTTGGGTTGTGCTATGGGTACATAGCACAATCCATAAAGGGGTCCATGCACCTAGGGGCCCAGGCGCAGGGGGCCTCCATGTGTCCATTATGGACACTATTAGCATTTCCCTTTCTATTTATAAAAAGATAGGAAATATTCATGTTTGTAAAAATTATAGAGGTATTAAGCTTATGGGACATACTATGAAATTATTGAGGAGCCTAATTCAACTTGTATAAGTGTTAATTCAAAGGTCTCCTAAGACTAGTTTTATTTTATGCCGATTAACTATGTTATTTTAAACCAATTAATTGTTGGCGAAGTAATACATAAAAGAAGCAAGATTTAAATATCATTTTTATTTATTTAGAAAAGCATATGATATTGTGATCCCCAGAAAGTGTTATGGTGGGTGCTATAGAAATAAGGATTATCTATAATATTCACAATATCCATAAATTTATAAATGATGGAGCAGTTATAACCGTCAAATTTATTAGGGGTGATAGTAGAGGTTTTCCTATAATTAAAGGTTTGTATCAAGTTTCTCTTTGCTTTAAACATGGATAAATTTACGAGACATGTCGAAAATGTTGTCCCTTGGTATATTTTTTTCATTCGTAGCATTATTTAGTTTACCAGAGTAAGGAGATTGAAGGAACACTTCTAAAGTATTTAGGTTAAGCCATGTTATCCTGATTAGAATTTCATTAGGTCTTTGGGATTGACTATTATTATTATTGATTGAATAGAATGTAATGAGTAGGATTAAGGTGAATTAGATGAAACAGAGAATTTTTAGGAATTTCATCTGATTACAAGATAGCTGTCAAGTTAAAGTGCAATTTCTACAAATAATGATTATTAAACTAGGTATGATTTATGGTACCAAGTATTGGGCAGTTAAATGACAAAATGTCTTTTAAGATAAATGTGGGAGAACCAGAATATGTGAAAGATGTGTGACCATGTTAAAATAAGAAAGGGCTGTATATGTCAATTAATGGACATGGCACCAGTTGACAAAAGTTTTGGTTTAAGCCACAAGTGGGAACTGAAGGTTTGTTTTAGATGGCAAGAGCAAATTAGAAGAGACAAATATGGTGGTGTAACGTCATGAGTCAGTTCTATGGTGGGCGTTGCTAAAAAGCAATAAACTCCTTTATTTCTTAGTTTAATTGTTACTAAGTTTAACATCTAACTATTTTTGTCAAGTGACAAATAAAAATAAGGGGCAACGCTTGAGTGACCTATATTATACATAGGCTCAATCAGTATACAAGCACTCAGTGAAGAGAAGTAAGAAGTGGCAGTCAGTTCTTCTAGAAGATGATTTGTCTTCTTGAACACGATATAAGAAGACTTTCAACCGTTACAAGCTGAAATATGATTCCTAAACAGGGCCCAAGGAACCCTTTGTTACCACTGAATCAAATAGATGACAAAAAGTACACAAAATTTCTGATTTGTTTAGTTGTTTGTTCTCATTGTACAACCAATTTCTGGTTTTACAGTTTTACTAGCGGAATATTGCGCTCTTATTTTGTTTAGCATGCTATTGTGTAGATTTTCTCGTCCAATATTACATGGGCTTTGCACACTCGGGTTCGCAGTTAGAGCTATCATCAAATGTGTCTGCAATGGAGATCCAAATATGATCAAACGCATATCCGGCAGATTTCTGTTGCATGTCTATCCTGGTGAAACCTTAATAACTGAAATGTGGCTTGAAGGTTCAATGTAGGTTATTTTTTATCTTACTCGAATTCATGATATTTAATCTATGCTGGTGCTTACAAAGGTAGTTCAATATGCAGGGTGTTATATCAGGTGAAGGTTAAAGAACGAAACAGGGTTGTGCTTTCTGGCTATGTGAAACTCGATCGCCTAAGTTCATCTCTGTAATCTCTCACTTTCAAAGACAAGAACTAAGCCATCAGTTAATAAGTTTGGAGAATTGGTCATTGACCAATGTATTGAGGATAAAACCTTTCTTTCTTATTGTAGTGTCACCATTGAATCATTTTCTTTCTGTTCCTGTACACTTCCATTTTCATGTAGGAAGAATCTATATTAAAAATTCATGTAGGTCATGTTCACTATACATGGGGGGGGGGGGGGGGGGGGGGGGGGGGGGGGGGGGGGGGGGGGGGGGGGGGGGNGGATACAAGCTGCAAATAAACTGAGTCAACCTCAAAGCAGCGCAAAATTGTCATCAGATTCCTCTCTCTAGACTGGAGAGGGATCGATCAGAATGCCTATATTTCCACCATAAATGGCTACCTCCAACTTAATTTGTTATAGCCCAGACTTACTGCTAAACAGGCCTGGGACTTAATTGTAGAGCTGTTTAGGCAGTGCAATTCTGATGAACTTGTGCAAATTGGTTGTCTTCTATGGGGAAAGAGGAATTGGTTTCTGCATGGTGGTCGAGTGAAGGAGGCAGAGCTGCTGGTAGAATCTGAGTCAATTTTGCAGTCAGTGACATTGGGAAGCAACTGTGCGGGTGCTGGTGGTGTGCTGCTGAAGAGTGTTCTCGGCCGGCAGAAGGGACGTTGAAGATGAACTGTTATGCTGCTATGTCGATCAGGTAGGGCTTAATTTTTGCTCAAGCTTGGCTTCAGCGTCTTGAGGCGGGAAAGTGACTCTTTTGGGGTGGTTCAAAGCTTGAATTCTAATTTCTCTCTAGCGCCAATGCACATATTTTGCCTGATATTGTTTCTTTGACTAGATAGTTATAGGGCTTGCCCCTCTATACAAGGAAGAGAAGAAAGTGTGGCCCACAAGCTTTTCCTCTTTTTTTTTTTAATCGGGTAAATAAATTTGTATTGATCAAAATTCTGAATACAACTAATCCGGGCATTCAAAGTAAAACATTAAAATGATCCAATGATCTAGTAATCCAAAACAAGTGACGGAATATGAATCAAAATATTACAAACTTGGCTAATCTAGAGAACGAGGTGTCAAACTATTGACGGCAACAAATCCTCTTGGAGTAGATGGAAATGAGCCTGTCAATTGATCTTTAAGACAATGCTGGGCAAATCCCAGCTTCAAGGAGTTCCACATGCTGCATGAAGCAGTCAACAAAGCTGGGGTAACTGCAAGGTACAATTCCTATCCCAAACAAGTAAAACCAGCTTAACCATGATCCCGAATTTTCAGTAGCATACCAGGCTACTGACCCAGTTTCAAAATTCTGCCAATCTGGGATAAAAGCTCATTGCTGCCTGTCCTAACACAATGACAGCCAATACAGTAGCATGCAGGGGCCAGTGCATGCTACAGGTAGTAGTGGCCAGAAATAGCAAAAGGAGGCTGTTGGAAAATTCAAAATTCAAATCCAGGCTGTTTTTGAATTTACCTGAACTTTACCCAATGTGGATAGAGGTCAACATACTGCAATATTGCTGTGAAATTCTGATTTTTCCAAACCGGTAAAGGTACTTCAAATTCAAATTTTCAAAATGGGGGGTAATAAAATTTGAATTCAATGCCCAAAATGGACAATCCCAGCATGAAGAAGCCTTTGAATCTTCAAGAGAACATTAAAACCTCATCTGGACGGTTTCAAAAGACCAAGAGCTAAACTAACTCAATAAGAAATCAAGACCTTCAAGGAAATTAAAGATTGAAGCAAAAAGCTGTTGACAAGATTTGAAGATGAAAAACAGGCTTCGAATTTAGACCCGGGACTGGGTACAATCCGAAACAAAGAATATAAAACTTCTAACAACCCGTACAACAAACCTGGGCATTTCCTTGGACTGGTCGAAAATTAAATATTGAAGCACAAAGCTGTTGGCAAGATTTGAAGATGAAAAACAGGCTTCGAATTTAGACCTGGGACTGGGTATAATCCGAAACAAAGAGAATAAATCTTCCAACAACCTGTACAACAAACCTGGGCATTTCCTTGGACTGGTTGAACCTCCAAGAAATGATATAAACTTCTAAACATCCAAGCAAACTGAATGCAAAGAGTGGAAAATCTATTGGCCAAACTCCCGAATGTAGAACTTGATTTGGACTTGAACCTGGGGCTGGGAAGAAGTCGACCAAGGAACATAGGAAATCTGCCAAAGTTGAAACTGGAACAAGGCTGGCCATAGCAGTGAGCTGGCAGAAACTCGCCGGAATCAAAATCATTGTCAAAACAGCCCCAAGTATTGAGGCTATCTCGAACAGCACCAAGGAGGAGCACCGAGAAATCTGGGTATATCTTTGCAAGGAAACCCAACTTGCTGGCACTTTGCTTGAGCCAAGAATCTGCTTGAATCTGCCCTGGCCAAGCCACTATAAAATTGCCTAACCTTTGGTCAAAACAACCAAGGAGCTGGACATTGCAAGAGAACCGACTTGCTGGCATTTGGTTGAACCAAGAGCTGCTTGAATCTGCATTTGCCAAACCACCATAAAACTAACAAATTTCTAGACCGAAAACAACCAAGAAACTGTACTATCCTTTGCCAAGAACTGGGCAAACTTGAAGGCTGCAAGAAATATGAAATCTTCACAGCTTTCCTTTTGGATTTGGACAGATTTTGTAAAATCTGCTATGAAATATTCAACATTGCCAATTTGTGAAGGCAAAACTGAACAAATCAATGAGCTTCACACAAGCAAAAGGCAACTCTAGTGAGCGTTTCTCTCTCTAACCTTCTACATTGTTGACTCCACTCTTTTGCCTCGTTTGCCTTTATGGGAACACCTGGTTGGATTGTAACCCTATTTTCATCTCATCTGCAATTCACGGTTAAGTTAAAGAAATTGTCATTTGAAAAAAAAAAAAAAATGCTAGCAACATCCAAATGAGGTAGTACAGGGCAAGAAGAAAGAGTGGAAGTTGAATGATCAGAAATCCATCAAGATTTTAGACTAGGAGATCAAGATTAGCCAACATTCATTCTCCAAGTTATCATGTTTTTAGTATCTCTCACCCTTGCATGTATAGAAATTGTATTGCTATACTGTACTTCCATCTGATTCAAAGCATGTGCAAACGATTTAACAGAGTCTTGGCACGCAGATTACTTGGTACCACCAAAGTCATAACCTAGAAATGAAATTGCAAATCAGAAAAGGGAAAAAGCTTCACTTCGCAAGAAACAAAAACAATCACAAAATTCCATTATTTATCAATCCAAGAAAAAATAGATGCTTGTGTTTTCAGCAAACGGTACCAAGTAGCATGAATTTGAGAGGGAGGGAGAGAGAGAGAGAGAAGATTTTAAGCATTACATTGGTTCAAGCAAATCCCGAGCCACAACGGCTCTTTGTCCTGCAATGGTGACTACCTGCTCACCAAATGGAATAGAACAATAGTTAAGAAAGAAAAATAAGTAACGCAAAAATGGAAACTGGAGACTTTATAATTCTGTCACAGAAAAGAAGATTACCAAGGAGTATTAAGGTGTACATCTAGTCAGATTTTCAAACGAAGTCTACAGTTTCCAGCCATGTTCCAACTTCCAGCCTCTTAATATCTAACTCAATTGTACTATATCCAGCTTCCTTAGTTCCAAATTGCTTACAGTCCATCTCTTTCATCAAGTCCTCTTCCTTCTCCAAAATGCTTGTATGATGTGGTATCGACCCAGCCATTGCATAAGCTCCGGTAAGAACAAGTGCATCGGCAGGATGTTCATCACATATTTTTTCCAATTCTTGCTTAACACGTTTCCCCAAATCCATGTTGCCATATACTCTACATGCTGCAAGCAATGCACGCCAAGCAGTGGCATCCCCCTCATTTAGCAATCCTTTAATTAGCTCATATGCATCCTCAAGCAACCCAGCCCGACCCAAGAGATCAATTATGCATCCATAGTGTTCAACTTCTGGCATAAAACCGTACATTTCCACCATTCTACGGAAATAGGTCATCCCCTCCGTCACTAGACCTCCATGGCTACAGGAGCTCAAAACTGCCAAGAAAGTAACTTTATTTGGCCGGATACCCTCTTCCTCCATTCTGTGAAAGAGTGTAATTGCATAATTTGCCTGCCCATGTACCCCATGACCCAAAATCATGGCAGTCCAACATTTCACATCTTTGCTCTCCATCCTATCGAAAACATCAACAGCCTTTCCGAGCAGCCCACTTTTAGCATACATGTCTACTAGAGCTGTACCGAGAACAGCATTTAAAGCTAACTGTCGTTCCTCCACGTAATCATGTATAGACTGACCTACAGTCAGAGCCCCAGAAGAAGCACAAGCAGAAAGCAACCCTGACAAGGTAGATGAATTAGGCCTCACCTTTTCACGCTTCATTAAACCTAACATTTCTAATGCCTCTTCTAACAGACCATTTCTAGCATATCCATCTATTAAACAGTTCCATATTACAATATCCTTTTCAATATCAATTTCATCAAAAATTTGACGAGCAAAATCAATATAACCATGTTTCCCATACATGGAAATTAAGCCAGTTAACACACTCAAGTCCAACAAAAATCCAATCTTAATGCAAATTCCATGGAGACATTCCCCTCTGAGAACATTTCTCATTTCACTAACAGCTGACAAAGTATTTAATATTGTAGTCACACCAATACTATAACCATCCCTATGTAATTTCCTAAACAAGTCCACAACCACTTCATACTGAAAGGCACCAAGATAACCACCCATTAATGTGTTCCATGAGATCAAATCTCTCTTTTCACAAAATTCATCAAACAACTGGTGGACGTCCTTAATTCGCCCACAAACACAATAGAAATGCAGGAGAGAATTCTTGACATTTAGAAACAAATCAATCCCAGATTTCAAAACAACCGAATGAATTCCAGAACCAGTCCAAATAGTGAATAAACGAGCTGAAGATTTCAAAGTTGAAACAAAAGTGAATTCGTCAAGCATGAAATCTTGACTTTGGGTTTGAGCCCTCATACAATTGAACATAACAAGAGCTCTTTTTGGGTCGTCACTGATTGAATAACCTCTGAGCATGGTGTTAAACATATAAAGATTTGGGCTCTGTACATGCTTGAAAATGGAGGCTGCATACTGGATATCCTGTATTGAAGTGTGTGCAAGAAGTTTGCTCAATGGAAATGGTGTGTTGTCAAGACCAGTCTTGACCATTAAGCCATGGATTTGAGTGGTTTCAGCGATTTTTTTGCATGACTGTAATAAGGTAATCAGCTTTTGGTTTTGATCTTCTGAAGAGTATGTAGAATACTGCTTGAAGGGCCAAATTTTGAACCTTTGCCAGAGATACATGTTAATGGTTTTATTGATCAAGAGTACGTAGAATAATGTGAAGAAACTGTTTGAAATTCGGAAATTTTTGCTGGAGGCAGTAAATGGATGAATGGGAAAAAACTTTGAAGCCAAATTCAACTAATTTACTGAACATCATAAACCCCGTAATCCTTTTATCTTCAATCAGAAGCAGATAAAATGGTTGTACACTTTTTTATGATCTATTTAAGGTAATTGCACTCACCCTGAATTGCAATTGCAGTAATCCAAGCAGCACTGTGAAATTCATCTACAGGGTCCTTGTGCTTTGTAAAAAACCAGTCAAAGGCGCGACTTTTTTCCCTCTCCAAATTCCTAATGGAGTGGGCGAGTACAAGAAGAAGAAGAAGAAGAAGAATAATGCAGGGGATATGTTGTATCCAAATTGCCAATCTGTGGGTACAAGAAAACGTGAAAAACAGAGAAATTTTCAGTTAGGTCCTCAAATTATACCCCTTGAAGCGGACCACCTGCATCTAAACCTCATTCAGGCTCATATTGTGACCTATCTAATAATATGGTAACTTTAAAATTATGTTTCAAAAATTTTTTTAAATAAATATTTTAAAAATGAAGAGTCAAACTCTCTCTATAATCAAATACATTCAAAGTACTTTAATTTTTAATGAAGAAAAATAATATAATAATTGTAAGGGAAGCTGGTGAAAATAAAAGATAGAAAATAACAATAAATATTTTTTAAAGTAATAAAATTAAGTGTTAAAGATAAAAAGTCTAATGGAGTACTTAGACATTTTTACTCACTAAATTTATTGATGCTATTTAAATTGAAAAAATAAAGATACTTAAAAATAAAGATTCTCTTGAAGATACTTGTCTGGCTGAATTATGTTCCAAATTTAATGACAAGATGAACTCATGAACCTATAAATATTACAAGGTTAGTTCAATTCAATCCGCCATACGTGGATAAAAAGTAATTTGATTTATTATAAATAGACTAGAGTAATTGGTGTATAAATGTTTGTAAAGTTTGTTTTCATTGCGCAAATCATCTTTATCGTTCCAATCTTGATATTTGAACCCTCGCAATGACCTTTCTCTGAGTAAAACATCCATATTTTCCATTTCTCCATCAATGCCGTGTAAAATGACAAATTTATCGTCCTCTTTAAATAAACAAAAAGAAATAATTGAAGTCAAAATCCCCTGCCCTCTTCTTCTTCCTCCTCCTCCCACCACCATCACCTTATGCCAACCACCATTATTTCAACGTCAAGGATCGTAACTGAACCATGCACATCCACCACCATTCTTGGACATCTCTACCTCACCATTCCACAAGTATTTTTCCATCTGTACAGAAACCACTCTACAAAAATGCACTAGAAAACTCACAATGGGGTTCTCCCCACTGTGTATTAAAAAAAATAAAAAAATGCGCGGGCCCCACATGTTGTGAGTATTCTGGCCCATTTCTGTTGGTTTTCCCATTTGTACGTGTAGCACATCTCATTCCACAATTAATCCCAATTCTTCCAAGCTCTTCAACAACCCCAATTTCACACGGAGAGTTTAGCCCTAATAATTTACAAGTTCAGTCCTAATTTATCCTATAGTTTATTGAGAATTTCTACATATTAATAAAGTTCATAATTACATAGGAAAACAACAAATGTGTTTTTTCCCTTCCTAAAAATAGTTCATTGATTACATGTGGCATGTCAATTACGTTTGTATAAATTTTTTAAATTCTAGGTTGGTTTTAATGTTGAGTTATGTTCCATAACATGATCGAGTAAAGTCTTTGGGTCTATGTTGATAGCAATTAATTATAGGGATAATTGTAGCAAAAAATCCAAACTTTTGAAACACTAACAGACTTTTATCAAACTTTTCATTTGTTGTACCCATCACCCTTAACATTTCCAACCATTGCATATGATGTCATTTTGGTTAGTTTCCATCCATTTTTCCTTCAGTTGACCGCCAAAATTAAGTTTGACCATATTTTAATCAATTGAGAGGCAAAATGGTAAATATCTATTAAAATAATTAAATAAAAGTATAATTGAATAAAAGAAAAAGATCTCCTTTACCCACCCTCCAACTCGATGAACCCCACACCCAACTACAAAATCACCCCACCTGTCTCTCATAACCAACGCCAACGAAAATAGGCATCTCAACCCAGAGCTCCACTTGTTGAGACCATCATCACTTGTCCCATATCAGACTAATACAGGGGTCAAACCTTTAGATTCCAAAGACTCACCTACGAAGGACCAAAAAATTGATACAAATGCGGCTGCCACAACCAGCTCTGGTGGCATGATTTCAACTTCAAATCCTGGCCCAAAATTCACTCTCCTAATTAAAGTCCTCCCGTTCAATCGTCTCCCTTATCTCTCTCGTTGCCTTAATTCTCTAGCTAAATTTGCTTTTGTGTGAAAATTTGGTGGGAAATTTGTGCATTGTCAAACTTCAAATCCTGGGTTCAGGCTTATTGAGATTATTTGAATCTGTGTGTGGGCCGTGAATTGGTGTGTTTTCCATAGTTTTTAGGACCTGGATTGAATTTTCCCAGTTGAATTTTCACATGCGGGATGCATCCAATTAAAATGGGATAGGATCGAGAGGAGTCCGTTTGGTGGCGCTAACATGGGTGTTAGCCGGAAAGGGGTTGCAGCCAGCATTGGTGTAAGTGGAAAGGGTGTCACCGACGGTTTGTCATGGAGGTGACGTCGACGTTGACGCCAATGGTTGAAAACAATTGTGTGATTTTGATTTTTGGGTTGGGTTGGAGTGGAGTGGAGTCGGTGGGGTGGGGTGGAGTGGGGTGACTTTTATATTTTTCTTTTATTTATTTTTTAATTATTTAATGTGATAAATAGATAGTTACCATTTTTCTCTTTTAAAATTGATTAAAATATGATCAAACTTAATTTTGGTAGTCAACTAAGGAAAAATAGATGGAAATCATTCAAAATGGCCTCACATGCAATGGTTGGAAAGGTTAGAAGTGACGGTTACAATACATAAAAAATTTGAGAAAAGTCTGTTTTAGAACTTTTGCTACAATTATCCCTTAATTGTAACTTGCAGCCCCAACGTTAACAACTATAGTTGAATAATTACTCAATCAACTTTGGTCTTTTATTTAGCATTTACATTTGATTCAAATGCACCAAACGCCTGTCCAAGAATTTAAATTCTTCAAGTCACCATTCCAATTTCTCAATAAACCCTCGATTGGAAGAATTTTTGTATTTACTTTTGCTTTTTATAATTTTTTTTTTGAAGAACGTTGCCTTATATTAGCTTTTTCTTAAAAAAAATCTAATTAGAATTATTTAAAGGTCCGTTTAATAGGTAAATGTGGAAAGAAATTTCAATTCTACATTAGTTGGAAAATAAAAATTTACTAAATTCATAGGAATTCGTTTTTCATTAAAACAAAGAAAATGCAGTTTAAAATGGTTGTTGTGCCTTGAAATTCGATTTCTATTTTCACGTTACAATTAAACGATCAAAGTGATAATCGTTTGGACATTTTCGATGAAATTCGTTGCATCAAACAAGGCAAGTAATTTTTACTCAAATGCGTTAGTACTAAATTACGGGCGGAGAACGAAGGCGGCCACCACCATGTGACGGGGGGGCCTCCGTGCTCTGCGGCAAACCAACTTCTATTACACCAATCATTGCGCAAAAGCTGCCTCATCGCTCAGATACCAATTACTACAGTGAATTCAAGTACTAAAAATCTGTTGTCCCTCAGCTTTATATATCGGCTTTCACTTTGTTTTCCCGACTTTTCGTCACATTCGATCATAGCATCTCCACACACGCTTTTCATCAAGCCGTTGAAGCACTGAACTTGCGCTTCAATTTTTCAGAATATTGGAGTGTGTTTTTTGCGTATGATCAATTTAGGATGGCTAGTAGTGTGATTTCATCAGAGGACGAATGCGAAGAGTTACAATCGCGGCGATTTGATAACAGTTATAGTTTCAGCGCTGACGTCAGCAAGTCGGAGAGCTCGTCTTCGAGTACAAGCATTTTTTCTTCTGATCCTCGGTTAGCTTCGACTACAGTGACATCTTCTACGTTTGAATTGGATTCGAATTCTGAGTTTCTTGGCGCTGCGCGGATAATGCTGCCGGTAGTTGGAGGCAGGCACGTTATTGTTCCGGCGAAAAAGCCGGAGAGAGATAAACCCAAGGGACTTGAATTATCCGGTGAGTTATTGATCTCTCAATATCAAACTATTTTATGCCGATTTATTTAGGATTGCGAGTCCAATAAATTTCTTAGTAAATTGCAATTATTAGTAGGTGTTTTTCACTTAATACACAAGCCTCCTTAAA
>CAIGRP010097849.1:0-14689 GCA_903798385.1 Fraxinus cuspidata
AATGAGATGATAAGATCGAACACCTCAATTTTATCTCTCAACAACTCAATCCATGTATATCAAGAAAATTCATTAACCACAACCAAGATATATCATTTACCCCCAAAACTTTCGGTCCTAGATGATCCCATTAAGTTCATATGGAGTAATTCAAGTAGCTTGCTTGTCAAGATCTTAGAAGTTTGTTTATGAGAAACTCTAAACTATTTACCTTGTTGACACGGGCCACATACAATAGTATCAATATTTTCAAGTTTAAATAAGCCATTTACAAGTTCCTTCTTGGCAAGTTTAGACAAACTTTTATGGTCCATATGACCAAGTCGTTGATGCCACAGTTAAGTGACGTTAATCTTGGCACTGCTACACACGTAGTTGGAATGAGAAAGAACTACATAACAATTATCTGAAATTCTTACACCTTCGAGGACAATATTGCCAATAGAATCAAACACGGTACACCTTTTTCTGGACAAAACTAACTTCAAAATCAGCATTGCAAATTTGACTAATGCTTAACAAGTTGGACTTTAACACTTTCACATATAGCATATTTGAGACAGCAGGTAGTCCAGATATATTAACGACCCAGTTTCCAAGAATATGTGTAGTAGCTCCGTCCCAAAAGGTAACCACACCGTCGTTCCAATCATCGAGAGATGAGAACACGGCTTTGTCACCATACATTGTCTTGAACATGCACATTCAAGGTACCACATGGCTCATGATAATGACAGTATTTAAACTCGATATTTCATTTATTTTAAGAATTTTAGAACGTTTTGATGTGTATTTTCATGTTGTGTTATAAGTTCGATGAATTGGTAAACATGGAGTGAACGATAAAGCAAAGAGAATAGGACTTAGAAAAAGGCAAAGAAGACTTGGAATTTAACAAGGAGGACAAGAAAATAGGTACCAAAACAAGTAGCACCTCAATGATGCGACAAAAAATAAAAGTTACATAAGGCTCTGCCATCCAAATGCCCAGATGCCACTCATTGAACCAAAGAGCACAAATTAAATAGGGAATTGAAGCTCAAGCACGGTCATCCTAGCATGTCAGCACCATACAAAGCAGAAAAAAGCTAAAGTTTAAAGATTTTGGGCGCCCAAACACTACACTTGTAAAACTACAGCCCCCAGCACTGGACCATTAGCGCCTAGGTGCTAAATAGAAAAACAAACGCGGTACTGTCATGCCAGCGCCGAGGCTGCATCATACAAAGTATGGTTATTCTTAGTCCCAAAAAGCCCAATACAACCAAAATTTGAGATAGACTTTAGAGGAGTCATAAATACAACTAGAAGAGGACTTTTGAAAGAGACTTCGACAAGGCGAACCAAGAAATCAAGGCAATTGAGTGAAAAGAATGGTGAGAAGAAGATTGATCCAACCTCCAAGATTGTTTCTATTTTTCTCTCTCTCTATCTTTATTTATTATCATGAATTTAAGATTTTCCTTATTCTTCCATCATGAACTAATTATTTCATATAGGAGATTGATGTAGTCTAAACTTGAGACAATGTTTTGATTTTCAATAATTATTTCTTTTATTATAATAAAGAAAAAAATTAGAGAAATCAATAGACTTGTATATTTTATTAAGAACCAAAACCTCATATTTTATATTGAGAAAAACTAGAGACACAATGGTAACAAAAAAATATAGTGTTGCGAAAATATAATTATCATTCACTAATTATCATATTATTTAAAACACTCCCCCTTGAATGACACATTACAAAATTTATGTCTTGTTAAAACCTTGTCAAGATTATTCAGTGACACAAAACTTAATCGAAAAAAAAGGAGTACAGCTACTGCCCTTATTTCAATTATTGTATCAATTCATCCTTTCTTGTACGTCAATGTATTCAATATTGCAATATTTGGTAAAATATGTCTCGCGTTGTCTTGTATAGTTTTCAAATAACATTGTCTTCATACTAGATATTTATAAACTTTTGATGATTGTGGTAACATAAGGATTCATATAATAGCTCTTTTATATTTCTTGGATCTTCTCGTACATATCAGAGTATTATTTTGAGGGTAAAAGTCTTTTAGGTTATGGGAATTCATTACACAAAGAATATGTCTCGTTAAAACCTTATTAGAAAAATCCTTGTGAGAAAAATCATAATGAATGAAAAAGAATGCATTGTTCTTTTAAGTATGTTACAAAAGTTGTCTCGTTAAAAACCTTGCCATGAAAACTCAACGGGACAAAACCTTGGTTAAGGGAAAAAGACTACAACGTGTATTTACTTCCCCTCATAATAATATCACTTGAATCATGTTTCGTGCATATTAAATCATTTGAAGACTATATAAAATAAATTGACTATAATCACATTTATTATATACATATCAAAATTCATGCATTGTTAGACTAACGTGGTAGAAAATTGTGATTACATCCATCACATGTTAACTTATTTATTTATACAAGTCTTCGTAAAATTCATTATGTAAAGAGTCATACATTTCATATTACGACTTTACTTTTTCCATTTTCATTTCGCATAAGTATACACCTTTAGGTGTTCATACTATGGATCCAGAAACTTCATGTTTCTCTAGTAAATTCAATTTTGCAGGGATTACATCATTTTATTTGGTCAACTGTTTATTCGATCAATATGCTTCAACGAATTTATTTCGATTTCTCACTATTCATAATATGATGTAGTACATCATATGCAAAAGTATTGTCGAAAACTTTTTTGCTTTTTGGTTCTATTTCTTTTACATAACATAATTTATAAAGATATTTCAATTTTCAACATATCAGGTACTTGAACCTCATATGGTTTCATAATTTTGTTGTATTTAAATACGCATCAAGAGTATATGCATCCATAATAGGAGCGTCTTTGCTAATTGCTCCATTTTCGTTTGGAGATTTTTTTTTTTTTTTTTTTGGTATTAGAATCAAATATCATCATGCTTCAGGTGTGCCATAAATTTATTAAATATAATATTAATTAATTGTCCTTTAGGGAGTTAATTCAAGTTAGAGTATTTAAAGTTATTATGTGAGATATTGTTGATCTCTTTGGTCAGTGAATGCATTCAAATAAATTATTTTACAAACTTCTAGTTTGAAGTATCTTTTTCAAAGATTTAGATCATGATAATTTGTACATTACATACAGCTTCTTAATTCCTCCCACTAATATTGAAGAATTGTCTAATCAAATGACAATTAGCAAACCGCTTTATAAAATATCACTCGTTAGGGTTTGAAATATTGTATAAATGCTCAAACTACGTACTTATTCTCAACATTCTTTACTTTTCATCTCAATGCAATATGGTGGATTAATTGTGCTTAAATTACACTATCAAATAATTAGATGAATAAATCATGCTCTGACCATAAGTCAATTATAATATGGAGAACTATGATATTAACATAGTGCGTATCTAAATTAAATTAATTGGAAGCGTTTAACAAGTATTAATGTTAAACAATTTATCGACATCTCAACCAACACTTATTAAAAGGTTAAGATTTAGCATAGCTAGCATCAACAAGACATATTTGTCTTGATTATATAATCTAAAAATTATGCTCATAATTTAAGATTTAAATAGTAATTTCGCAAATTACTGGTTGCAAACACCATGTAATCAACTAGTATATGTATCAAATCCATTAGATACAAATAATATCTACAAGATCAATGTGGAGGATGGTGAGATCTCATTTATCACCCTGATAATTTTTAGAAATATAGAGAATTCAATCCCTATTTTAGTTATTTATGATCAATTTTCGAAAAAGTGAACAGATAATATATAAGAATTCATTGGATTGAAGATCTTCATGTTCTTCGTTCAATATCCATTTTGATTTTTTTTTTATTTATTTCGCATCATTGTTGATCTAATGATAGTCCAATAGCATGCCACACAATAATACATTCAATAATTGAACGTTTGGTTCATTATAGTGTTTATTTCAATTGCACCACACATTTTAGAAACTTAATACGTTTCTTTTTAATT
This sequence comes from Fraxinus cuspidata, assembly GCA_903798385.1. Taxonomy (NCBI): domain Eukaryota; kingdom Viridiplantae; phylum Streptophyta; class Magnoliopsida; order Lamiales; family Oleaceae; genus Fraxinus; species Fraxinus cuspidata. The sequence continues at coordinate 4,020 of CAIGRP010097849.1, forward strand.
TAGTAGGGAATAAATTACTATCAATAGTAAAATTTTGTTCTCCCACATAACAGAGTATTGACTCTTCTATAGTATCAAAACAATATTCTTTTGGAATATTGCTATATACTTGGCTTTGATTACTCACAAGTAATAGAAAAATACTTTAGGAGTATTGATACACTTAAATTAATCATATTATACTAAATTTTATAATTATACCATTTAAAGTGATTTTTCAAGAACACAATATAGTATTATTCAAGAATACTAATATGTATTATTTTTGCTTCTTCTGGAGTAATATTTCAATAGTTTTTTAGAATATTGAAATTGTAATTACATACTCTTCGGGAGCACATAACCCTTTCTAGAACATTTATATAAGGTGTTTTATATTTCTTCTAGAACATCAACACCATATTGATTTTGTACAAATATAATTTCTAGTTGTGCTTTTTCAAGAGCATGAATTAAATGAAAATATTTAACCAATAAAAAAATTCACAAACACAATATTTAATAGGAAAGAAAAGACTTTTAAATAGTATACATACTTGAATTTTCTTAGAAAGCCTTGAATATTTGACAAATGGTATATTTTTCGAATATATAAATTAGAATTTTTTTATTTAAAATATTAATATGGTAAATTTTTGATTTTTCAAGAACACAATATAGTATTATTCAAGAATACTAATATGTATTATTTTTGCTTCTTCTGGAGTAATATTTCAATAGTTTTTTAGAATATTGAAATTGTAATTACATAGTCTTCGGGAGCACATAACCCTTTCTAGAACATTTATATAAGGTGTTTTATATTTCTTCTAGAACATCAACACCATATTCATTTAGTACAAATATAATTTCTAGTTGTGCTTTTTAAAGAGCATGAGTTAAATGAAAATATTTAACCAATAAAAAAATTCACAAACACAGTATTTAATAGGAAAGAAAAGACTTTTAAATAGTATACATACTTGAATTTTCTTAGAAAGCCTTGAATATTTGACAAATGGTATATTTTTCGAATATATAAATTAGAATTTTTTTTACGGTATTTAAAAATTTTATACTATCTCATAGATAAACCGTTAGATTTTCATAGGAACCATTGGATTTGAAACACAATGAGTAGTGAACGCCCTGTCCAAATTTCATTACAATCCGACCACGAAATGCTGATATGTCATTATTCTTATCACAGCCATGTAGACTATCCAGATTCTACGAATTTTTACACTGTTGATTCCAAAATAATATACAATCATTCCATAGTATATAGAGTCGCTATAGGGTAAACGAACTTCATGTTCATGATAATATTAATACAATAGTTTTTATAAATGTGTAGTACATGTCAGAATGGAATGCCGGGAGTTTTTCTTTTATCTACTTCCGGCTAGATACAATAGACGTTATGCGAAGATATTGTATATTATTCTCTTGCTTTTTCTCAACATGATATCCATTGTATCGAATATCTTTAAACTAAGTAATTTTTTTCTGAATTTGCTAGAATATAGTGTATCGTTAATATATATTTTTGTATTATTTGATAAAATAATAATTCCATAGTATATAGAGTCGCTATAGGGTAAACGAACTTCATGTTCATGATAATATTAATACAATAGTTTTTATAAATGTGTAGTACATGTCAGAATGGAATGCCGGGAGTTTTTCTTTTATGTACTTCCGGCTAGATACAATAGACGTTATGCGAAGATATTGTATATTATTCTCTTGCTTTTTCTCAACATGATATCCATTGTATCGAATATCTTTAAAACTAAGTAATTTTTTTCTGAATTTGCTAGAATATAGTATATCGTTAATATATATTTTTGTATTATTTTATAAAATAATACAAGCTCTTCCAGAGCCTTCAACGATATTTGATACACCTGATATCATATTAATATTATTTTCAACTAGTAGTAAGTCCAGAAAATACTTTTGTCTTAATTAATATTATTTGTAGTTTCATTATGATTAAATATTGTATAATCATATAACAATTAATCGAGTAGTCAAAGCAATCAATGTCAACATGACATGGATTATATATTTTTCTTCAAGGATAAATACTAATTCATAAATTACACATATTCTTCAAGACAAGTGTTATTTCAAGAGAACTTTACATTTTACTATTACTTATTTAAAAGCAATATGTCAATAATCTTCTGAAATATTGAAATTTTAATGTTATGTTCTTTAGAAGCAATCACATGTTATTATTTAAAATATACATTATGTAACATATACTCTTCAAGAGCAAAAACATAATTTATGTTAGATTTTATTTAATCATGCTCCTCGAGAGCAAGTAAAATTTATAACTAGAATATCAATATAAAAATACATATGCAAAAGAATGGACACGTAAAGAAACGAAGTAATTTAATTAATGCTTTTACATGGAGATCGATTAATAATTTTCTAGAATGTTGAAAATTATAATTCGTGCTCTTCAAGAGCAAGTAATATTTTTTTGAATTACTTCATAAAAAATAACATAAATTATCAATTGAAATTTCTAAAAAAAATATCTAAAAATATGAATATAATGATCCCTAAATCATTAAACGTTCTGAATGCGGCTAATAATATTTGACGTTATGAGTGTAGAATATTTAATCATTATATTATACACGTAGATATGCATACAACCTCCTACCTAAATTGTCCAAATTTTATGCAGACAGACATGCAGACAAACATGGACGGGATATGTACATGAGTTATAAACGTGTACTAAAACCATTCATTAAATAATCAAATAATGGAGGGGCACGTACCAATGAATGCAGAAATCATTCATAATGGGATGTGTATAGACAGTAATTAGATAGTGGAATCTGTGTACATGAAATAAAATAATTTTAAATATAGAGACGCATATGTCGAACAAATTGATTGCTGGCAAAATTAATTGAGGCAGAATGATACACTTCAAGTGATTTCGATAGAAAAAGCAGTCCCCTTGAATTACCATGCATATCAACATATGTATATAAAAAATTAACATGCCAACAAATTGATTTTGGTACATACTACAGATGATTATGTTTATAAATATTATTATCTTCTAATTAATTTACTTTGATTTTAAAAAAATCGTGCTGATAACATATTATAAAATAGAGAGAACAAGATAATAAACTACACAGGTTTATGAATGTATAGTACATGCCAGAATGGAATGTCAGGAGTTTTTCTTTTTTATCTACTTCTGGCCAAAAACAATAGACGTTATGTGAAGATATTGTATATTATTCTCTTGCTTCTTCTCAACATGATATCCATTATAGCGGATATCTTTAAAATTAAGCATATTTCTTCTAAATTTGCTAAAATAAAGTGTATCCTCAGTATATAATAATAATTCATAAATTACACATATTCAAGACAAGTGTTGTTTCAATAGCACTTTACATTTTACTATTACTTATATAAAAGCAATTTGTCAATAATCTTATGAAATATTGAAATTTTAATGGCATGCTCTTCGGAAGCAATAACATATTATTATTTAAAATAAACATCATGTAAAAATTTAGTCTTCAAGAGCAAAAACATAGTTTATGTTAGATTTTATTTAATTATGCTCTTTGAGAGCAAGTCAAATCTAAGTAGAACATATATAAATACATATGCAGAAGGATGGACACGTAAACAAATGGAGTAATTTAATTTGTGATTTTACATAGAAATCGATCAAAATCTTCTAGAATATTGAAAATTTTACTTCGTACTCTTCAAGAGCAAGTAATATTCTTCTAGAATATTAATTATAATGTTGTGCTATTTCATGAGTAATAACAAACTATTGTAATAGACGGATCTACGATTAATATTTTGGAATATTAATTACAGCGTTGTATTACTTCAGAAATAACATCATAAATGATCAATTAAAAATTTGTAAAAGAATATCAAAAAATATATTCAATAATGATCCGTAAATCACTAAATGCTTTGAATGCAGTTAATAATATTTGACATTATGAACGTGGAATATTTCATCATTATATTGTACACGTAAATCCAAGAGATATGCATACAGTTTCTATACCTAAATTGACCAAATTTTACGCACACAGACATGCATACAAACGTGCACACAATATGTCCACAAGCCATAGACATGCGTACTAAAACATTCATTAAATAATTAAATTTAATAAATAATTAAATAATGGAAGGGTACTTACCAATGAATGCAGAAATCTTTCATAATGGGATGTGTATATAGGCAATAACTAAAGACTGGAATGAGTATACAAAAAGTAAAATAGTTATAAATATAGAGATGCTTATGTCAAACAAATTGATTGCTGTAATTGAGCCAGATGATACACTCTAATTGAGGAGGAATTTGATAGAGCGGCAAAACTAATTGATGCAATATGATACACTCTAATTGATTTTGGCACAAGAAGCAACCGCCTCAAAGTACCATGCATATGTATATAAAAAATTCACATGCTACCAAATTGATTTTGGTACATATGATAGATGATTATGCTTATAAAAATTATAATATTCTAATTAGTTTACTTTTATTTTGAAAGAATCGTGATGATAACGTATTATAAAATATAAAGAAAAATGATAATAAGATAGAGAAGTTAATGGACTTGTGTATTTTATTTTTTATTAAGAACTAAAGTCTCATATTTATAAAAAAAAATTAGGAATACAATTGTAATAAAAATTAAGGCATCAAGAATATAATTGTTATTCACTAATAATCATATTATTTACAATATCTTTGAGGTTTTTTTCCTGAAGTTTATTTGTGATTTTTATTTAATGTTTTCAATTAATTGACTATTAATTGATTGATTTCATGTTTAAGATTCGACACTCGAAAAAGGGAACCTTAGTCGTGATCATAGATTCACATAACCTAAGTTTTATAGGTTTTAAGAGAAAGTATAAATCATTTGAAGAGTTTCCACAAAGAACCATAGAATTTGTAATCCTAGATTCTGATTTGGAATGAAGATATTGGAATTGGTACTTAAGAATGATTTTTACTTCACAATTGAGAGAGGGAGTATAAATATATTAGGGTTCTTGTTTGTAAACTAGAAAAATCAATTGGAGATAAATATAGAATTAAGAGACATAGTTGATAGTTAAGGAAATCAAAACTCTAGACTCTTCTCAAATTGTGTTAATCCCTTCAACTTGAATTGTATCGTCGATATAGTCAAACTTCCACCTTAGATATATTTAATCTACATTGATCCCATAAATTCGATCGTCTAAATAAAGTAAGGGCTATTTTAATTATAGTATTTAGTAGGAATTTAATTATCAATCCCTATGAGTTCGACATCCTAACTTATTATTGTACTATAGAACTTGACACCGTGCGCTTGTGGTATAATTTGCACCTAACGGTAACTTGTAGAATAAATTAAAGTATACAAAACAATCATCTCTTTTGTGTTACAATACTTGAACTTGATAGAAAACAAATCCACTTAATTAAAATTTAGTTATCGTGGAACGATACTCATCTCATCACGTATTACTTATCAACGATTTCGTAGACTTTTTCTATTAATAGGATAGCCTTCATTTGGTCGTAGATGAGTTGAGCTTTCTTAACTCACTTTTCTTCAATCTTTCTGCAAAGGACAGACACAATATATAACTCAGCATAGCATATACGCACATACGCACACGTTTTAATCAGTCAATAGCCAATAGCAATAAATATTTTATGGAATTAGGATCCAAATATATGTGGGGGGGGGGGGGGGTAGAGAGAGAGAGCGTTTTAATCAGTCAATAGCCAATAGCAATAAATATTTTATGGAATTAGGATCCAAATATATGGGGAGAGAGAGAGAGAGAGAGCTCTTTATTATTAGTCACATCCTTGGCAAAAGTAGCAAAGTGCTCAACTTTTATTTAGAATTAGATTCGGTAGTGTGAGTATTGGAAGAACGTGCGTGCTTTATGTGTAAAAAATGATGACTCTAGATCGCGAAGCTTAGATCCAGAATAGAGGTCAGGCCATTGATTGTCGTTCTAGATTTTCATTTTATTTCCTTTGTTTTATCGATTATTCGTACTAGACAAGATATTCTCAATGTATCACTATTATTTGGACTCGATTTTATGGGAGCTTTGTATTATGTTTGGAAGAGCATCATATGAAATGCTGAACTCAGTTGACAGTCTCAAACGTGACAAAACTAAAAGTTAATATCTAATACCGTTCATGACAGTGTGACTCGAAACTTATACTAAACAATTGAAGTCATGTAAGCACCCCAGATCTAAACATGGTTTTTGACTATAGTTAGACCTGACAAACAAATTGTAGATACAAGCTTGACACGATGCTTAAACGAAGTGGGCTTGTTTGATATGAATTTTTTAAAGAAAGAAATTTATGTAAATAATGAAAAATTTATGGCTATCCGAAAAATTATTTTATAGAGAGAATCTGTAGTTGATTATGAATTTGAGAAAAAAAAAATTAATCTCTACCGAATGAGGATGACGTTAAATCCTTTGAATGTACTTATGGCCTAGTATACAAACTCAAGCCTTATTATTCTCGGATCTACCTTCACAGAAAAAAGAAGAAAATATAGACAATCTAGACATATCAACCAATTGTAATTTGTTAATAAAATTTAAAACTCGTCATTCTACATGTCATACATTATATGTGTTTCAAAAATGAAATTTTATACGTTTTTATATTCTTGGGATTTCCGTCAAGATTTGCGCATATTATATAAATTGTTAAAAGTACGCAAGGAAGTCTTTTAGCAAAGCATCAATAAGACCAACATTTATTAGTACAATAAGATGATAATCTTAATGGTCCCATAATAAGGATAGTTTTCTTAGCTTATCGCGGTGCTTAAGTACTAAAGTTGTAATTAATTATGAAATTGTGCTTGATTGATATGTATATTTCTCCATTATTTTTGTACATGTTGACTCTATAGCCTATCCATGTCAAGTTTTACTTTGTTAAAAGGCATCTCAATATTCGAAGATATTTTTTGGGATATTCGGTTTCTTGACCAAAATTAATAACAAATATAAGTAGATGATGAAAAAAAAACACAGAGACACACAAAAGTATAAATTCACTTACTCTATTTGACTTTTTATTGAAGCACATCTATTAAATTTTCTTTTATTTTAGTTAAAGTGATTGGAGGCAAGAAAAAAATAGTATGCCTAGTGTCGCCATGTTTCCTTTTGCAACCTTTGAATTCACTAGTGATTAGTATTTAAAAATAATATCTACGAAGAAATTCTTTAAAAAAAAAAAACCGTTAAGAAAGATATAAATGGGAGCGACTAAAATCTACTCGCATTGAAGAGTTAACTTGTGAGTTTAGGAAACTAAATTGGTGTTAAAATATACAAGTCAAATTTAGTGAGGCCCAGAGAAAAAGACTTCTCAATTGTTAAATTGGCACGTCTTTTTTATACTAAGTAAATTGTAAATTTAAGAAATAAGACGATTCTTCAATTGGGGTCATAGTACTAATATTATGAAGAGTGATAATATTCTCTCAAAATTATATATCTAATATCGTAAATTAAATTATTAATAATGATTAAAAAGCCCATATTTTGTTGGTGTTTGGTGTGGATTAAAATTAGATTTTTAGTAGATTGTGATAGAAGTTTTTGAAATGTGTAGTTGAAAAGTTGTGGGACCCATGAAAAATGTGATTAAAATTGATTATTTGACTTTGATTTAAATTAAAAACTGATTTTAATCCTAAACAAACATGGTTTATGTATAACTCCAACAAAATTGATAATTGTGCAAGTTGCAAAACCATGCATTTCATGCCCCTTCAGCCGTCCCAACAGTACAAACTAAAATTCCTAAAATGCCACTTGTAACTGAAAAATAAAATACCACTGCAAATGTTCCAAACTCCAAGACAAGTACGTTTCATACACGCTCTATATTAGGGTAAGCATATTATTATTCTTTCAAAAACACTAGTTTAAAAAGTCTTCTCATCCAATGAGAACCGCGTAGTTTCCTCCATAAATCCCTCTATACTCATGCTACGTAGACATAATGATTGATAAAATGTTACATAACAACATATCATTAGACCGTTTAAAATACAATCAATTTTTTCATCAAATCACGTCTTGCCAACATTTTTATGTCACTTTATCTGTCACCTACTTTTTGGCAAAATGACATTATTCTAACTCTATGTAAAATCATGGGCCAGAATTGTTTTTAATTAAGTAAACGTTCTCAAATGATAGACCACTCCAAATAAAATATTTTGCAATCATATTGGAGCATTATCTTTTTTTTTAATAATATAAATAAACAAAATTCGGAAGTGATAAAACATGCTGAATGAACGCGCAAGATTAGATTAGGGATGGATGATGCTATAATTCTTAGGCTTGACATAGAGTGATCTAGGTCCTCGACCCCGTGTGAATCACACTCATAATCGATCTCGGACCCCGATCTCATCAAAAATCAATTGGTCAATTTCGTGCCGCCCCGCTTGCCTTGGACAAATAGGAGGTCCACTTAGAAAATTGAACTATAGCACTAGAAGGAAGGTCGAGCACACAATCCAAGGATTATCGTCCCCAGGGCAGCAGTTCCACCGCTTGCATCAGTAGCTTCGCCTGCTTTACACCTCTCAATCCCATGGCCTTTCCAAATTAAATTTGCACCCAAAGTCAAGGATAATATTAAGTACTACAAATTTCAAAAAGATCTTGTTCGCTACGAAATTGCAAATCGTAAGTGCACGGATCACATTCAAGTAATAAAGTGGATTTTTTGAGTTCGACTTATCGAATTTTTGAGAAATATTTATTTTAGATTCCACAACTTTAATTAATTTAATTCTAACAAGAGAAATAAACACACAAAATTCAAATCCTATTTGAAAATAAGGAATAATAAACTAAAATCCTACAAATTAAGAAAAAAACTTGGAAAATTTCAGAGGAAAACGTGATTGGGAGTCGTGGTTTCGCTTAACCGTCGCCTAATTAATTTATCCACAAGTCAATTAACAAATTATTCATTTACGATGTTAACCCCATTTTTCAAATTTAGCAACTTACATCTCTCGAACGAAATTGATCATAATTGATTAATTTAACATACTATATTTATATGTCGATTAAAATCAAACAACCGTATTATATCGTTTTTAAAATAGTTCAATGGGTCACATAAGGCTAGGTGTATATATATATATCCCTTACACAAACCTAGTGCTTTTACTATTTTGTCTAGAATGCATAATCTTCCCTCAAACAATATACATATCACTAAATATAATTATTCATTGGCCATATAAATAAAAATGCAATAATAATAATAGTAAAAACACATGAAAATAAGCAACTTAACATTAAAGAGCAAATATTAAAATTAGGACTAACTACTACCATAAATCCCATCATAAAAAAATTAGTCCATGTTATATATATAATAAAAAAAGGAGAATATTTATTTAATACATCACATATGATAGAAAATAATAGGGAAAATACAAGATTAAATTTAAAAATCTTTTTGGTTAAATTCTTGAAGATGATAATGGCTTGAATCTTGAGTTTCCCAAATCTTCTCCACCTTTTTTTATTTACGTTCCTTGTTATGCTCTAATTTTCCCCCAAAAATACCAAGAAATTTAAAAAGAAAAGAAAAGAAAAGAAAATGAAAGGAAAGAAAAAGAAGAAGATTGAATTCGTTGTCGGTTTTTAATTTAAAAACCTAGCGAAATTACGACATAAGTCCCTGAATTTTGAAAACGAAATTAAATCTGTCCCTCAATTATTCTCCGTCAAAACAAGAAATTAGTTTATTTTGCAACTAAGTTCTCCAGGTAATTGCGCATCAAATCCCTCAACTTTGATCTTGTACAATTTGGTCATCATATTTTAACTTTCATTTCAATCAAGCCCTTCATATATTGAACACAAAGTCCTTCAACTTTCTGACTTCTTCACTTAGTCTACAACTTCACAATTTTGTACACTTTTAGTCTCTTTTCACTTCATTTTGCCTTGTTGTCTTTCTTTTTGGAGGTTTAGACCTACAAAAACCATAATTACACAATTGTAAATATAAATTCACTCAATTTAATTAATAATTAGCTTGTTAAAGTATCTAATAAGTGTGCAAAAACACATTTATGAGATCACGACCATAATACAGATGAATACAAGAAGTTGCAATAGGACTTAGAAGCACTTATCGGGAGGGGTTCATTAGGTCTTATGTTAACGGGGATAAACGACCACCCGAAGGACTTCCAAACTCGAAAATGGACCCCAATCCGAGGGTTAATAGTGCCACAGCCGGTATTATCAATATCATCACCAGAGGGAAGAACTTCAGGTAGAGATTCTTGTAATAAAAGGAAACAGTATGCTCAAACTTCTTCCTCATTCACTTCACTTCACAACTTATTACCGATGNGGGATAAACGACCACCCGAAGGACTTCCAAACTCGAAAATGGACCCCAATCCGAGGGTTAATAGTGCCACAGCCGGTATTATCAATATCATCACCAGAGGGAAGAACTTCAGGTAGAGATTCTTGTAATAAAAGGAAACAGTATGCTCAAACTTCTTCCTCATTCACTTCACTTCACAACTTATTACCGATGAAGCTATCAA
>CAIGRP010097857.1:0-11504 GCA_903798385.1 Fraxinus cuspidata
TATAAGACACTTAAAATGAGCTGTCAACTTATGGGCCTATATTGGAGACTTTTCCAATTCACCCAAATTAATTGCAATGGCCCATATCATTAAATAACACATTTAATGATTTCTCACCCAATTAAATCAATTACTATAAATTAATTCCAACAGATACAACCATAACTTTCCAGATTTCCTATCTCTATGAATCTCTATCCCAAGAATCTTCTTAGTAGCACCCAAGTCCATTTTGTCAAATTCTCTACTCAACAAGTTTTTCAGCTTGTCTACATCAATTATACTCTTATTAGAAATTAACATATCATCATATACCATAACAAGAAAATAGAAGAACCATCATCAAGACTTTTAACATAAGCACATCAATCATATCCACACGTCATGTAGCCAATCTAAAGCATATAGGAATCAAACCACTTGTACAATTGTCTTGGAGATTGCTTTAGCATAAAAAGAGACTTCTTCAATTTGCAAACTAAGTGTTAATTTCCTAGTTGAACAAATCCCTTCAGTTGCGCCATATAAATATTCTCTTCCAAGTTAACATGAAGAAAGACACTCTTTACATCCATCTGCTCCAATTCCATGTCTAGGTGTACTACAACACCAAACACACGTCTTATAGAATGTTTCAAACCATTGAGGAAATGATCTTATAGTAATATACTCCATTCTTTAAGTACCCCTATACTACTAGTCGAGCCTTAAATTTTTTACCATCATTTTTCTTGTACACCTACTTATGCCATTCGCCAGCCTCTCCTTCGAAAGATCTACTAAATCTCAATATTGGTTCTTATATTAGATTCAATCTCCTCTATCATAGCTCCCATCTTCCTATCTTTCTTTTGATACTCTATAGCCTTATGAAATGAGGTAAGATCGCTGTTATTGGTAACAAATGCAAAAGAAAATTAATCTTTGAAACAATACCTTGATAGTGATTTGAGAGCGCGCTTGGGGTCTCCCCGTACCTATATTGTAATGCTCCGATCACCTAAGGTAGAGGCTTCTAAATTCTAATTATTCATATCCTATGTTGCTCTCTCAATTAAGAGTGGCCTCGCCTGTCATCTACCAGGAAAAAAACTAGGAAATGCTTGGGTTTGTTCATTTTCTTATTTAGTCTATCGATCATAGACTTATCATTAAAGACCACGTCTCTGCTAATTACCATAAGCCCTTTTATCTTAATAGCCCTCTTCCCTGGTCTTCTTTTCTAGATTGAAGGCCAACATAGCCCATATGATCCCCTCCAACTCTTAAAGACTATTTTTCCATATTAGAATTATTGATATATTTTTGTATGAAGCCGGTAAGGAACTTAATATCATTAACTTCTTGTCATCATCTTTGAATTTCACATCTTCACTAATGATTTGATTGATAAGAAAAAAATCATTTCTTCCCAAATTGTAATTAAATTTTGTTGTTTTATTTTTATCCTCTTTTCGTGATTTTTAGTTTCCACTATTTGAGTAATGTAGTTGGATTTTTTAGCTAATTTTCTCAATTGTACAAATATTGTCGAATAGTTGCGAGTAAGGTATATATTTCGAAAGGGCTTATATAATTTTTTTATTAAATGTGTATAAAAAATATTATGGGTAGACCCGAACTCATAGTTCGAATTTGGGTTCAATTCCAATAATTACAAGGATCCGAATGGTTCCATATTTGATATACTCGAAGTATAATTAGTGGTTTTGAGTATTGAAATATCCAGACCCACCCGACGTCCAGTCCTAGTAGCGGTGAACACCACAATATTTCTATCTTTAGCGTCTAGGGTTGCTAAATGCCTTTCATGCAAAACTATTGTTGAAAAAAATAGTACATAAATTATATTTTGTTAACTGAAAATACGTGAATGCATATAGGAGATAATCATGATTTGCTGATGCAAAATATAGGATAGAATTTTGATTTACTAAAATCAAGATGCACTCATGAAAAATAAGCAAAATAACAACATATTGATATTTAGAAAAATGTAGAAATTAGAAAGAGATGAAATAAAATGAGGTATACATATGTAAACTCCTTAAGATAGATTTTAGTTCCTGCTATACTGATTCTGACGAGATCAAAATGACGTATGTCTCCCAAGATACAACATTTATTCCAAAATTAATATAACACAATATTAATTACTTCGACGTATCAAAACTTTACCGTACTCTTTTAGACCAGATAATATTGAATACTAAAATATCGAATCTGTGTGTCGAAAATAATTTAAAAATTATTTTGACATAAATTGAAGAATGAAGGAATTAGCAATCAATTTAACTAAATTGATTTGGAGTGAAGCAAATAGAAGAAATGAATTCAATTTATAGATTCAACGTGTCTATTCCAAATAAGTGCACTTTTTGGCATAAATTAATATGGATCATCAAATCACACATTCTTAGATTGGAACATGATTAATGGTCGAGATTGCACCCTTTATCAAAGTTTATGACTTTTCATTATACATCTATTTGAATAATCATACCAAATTCCAAAAACTACGACTCTTGAATATGCCCCATTTACATTTGAAAAGTTGTGACTAGTTAATGCACAAATTGGAGACTTTTCAGATTCACAGCTATAAAAATCATTAAATTGTATATATTAAAACCAATAAATTCTAACAATTACACAATCTTGGACCCACTAAAAAACATGTTTTGTTTTTAAAATTTTTAATCTACAAGTGCACGATAGATTATCTTTAGTGCTATGCTCTCCACTTTTTAGGTAACGTGATTTTGGATCTCAACCTTCAAAGGTAATTTTTTGGGCTCGCAAACTTTTTAAATATGTGAATTTTGATTCTTACTTGACGAAAACTGTCGATCTAGACATTAAATAGTTTGAAGATTTTAACAAGTTCTTAGATATCTCGGTAGGTCAAGTTCTTAGATATCCCACCCAATTTAAATGAAGAACACCAGATAAGATTGAGGATTAGACAATAATACGTTTAAGACCTTTTCGAAATGTGATCCATACATGGCTAGTGAAAAAGACGATAAAGATCTTCATCAGTCACCCCTAAATAAAATAGTTCGAGTAAGTAGTCCTCTAATGGAGGTTCACACAGCATAGAAGAGGAAAAAGTCTTTTGTGCATGTAGTATGGATAGATGCCAATAATAATAATAATAATAATAAGGAAAAGAAAAAACTATTAGTTAGTTAGAACTCTCTTACCTCTAAGTCAGGTGAAAGTAATATACGATTTTGAAATTGGACTGTCTTGACTCTTCATCTTCCTTGGCCTCATTTTGTGTCACCTAATCAGTTTCAAAAAGAGGTTAGAACTATATTCTTGCTTGACCTTCGGTGTTAGATTAAGTATATTGGATAGCAAAAGTGTATAGGCAAGGAAAAAAAGAAAGCTTGTATATATGAAATTTTGTAAAAAGGCAATAAGAAGATACATGACCTTCTTTGAGACTACTTATAGGCAATTCTATGCGTACCAATCGATTTTTACTCATGTACTTATAGACTACTTATAGGCAATAATCGTCCATATCTGAATATGTTATGATATAAATAATGATTTGAGTTGTAGTAGATCGATTGATCTTGGGTGTGGACCCTTCGTAAGGAAGGTCGATTGGTAGCCTTCGAGCTCTACCTTCTTCTGGCTCATGCAAATTCTTGTTCCATTTAATTTGATTGATATTTTGTGTCCCTTGCATCTTGCCAAGCGGAGGGATAACCATATGGAGCAGTGAAATACGCCTTCGTCGATTTCGTTACCTGGCATAGTAGGAGAGGTTATCTTTTATAGTTTTTGGATGAAATTTTTCCCTCCAAAATGTTTCCCTGATATTAAAAGGATTTGGGGTTTCACTTTTTCCGCTTCTTTCTTCTCAAAATCCACTTTTCTCTTTCTTGGCCATTTAAAGGCCTTCTTCCCATTTTTAAGGTAATTTTTATTCTTCCTTCTTTAGTGAATAGAGTAGATTTCTTCTAATATTTCATATGTAATACCCCAAACTTTATTAAATTAATTTTGACGTGTTTCCGATATCATTTCATAATCAAACTTAAAGCGAAAATATAATATATGAAAATTAAAACCCTCAATTTATTTAAACCTTCATATATTGAATTAAGTAAACAAAAAGTCACGAAAATTTAGATAGTTTAATAGAAATAAAGAAAAACATAACATATATCTTAACAAAATTTATTGATTAATGTTTTCCATAAATTTTACTTGGGCCACCCGCGCACCGCTTAACCACCATCCACGTTGACCGATTTAGCCTGAAATGTTAAAATTTGAAGGAATGAGTAATTTAAACTCGGTAGGATACGTGCATCCAAAATAATATAATAAATTTGTAAATATAAATTTAAGACATTCCATACAACAATTTGATCAATAGTGGTCAGAGATCAATCGAACACTCTAACATATTTCTATGCAAGCAATTCAGAAGACCCGAAGAAAATCTTACATTTCATTTCATTAAGACCCGTAGGTCAATTAGCATTTGATGAAATAAATTAAGTAAAAAAATTATAATATTGCAAGGACGGATCAATTTGCACATAGTATCCTACCTTCAGTAAATCAAAAATTTTTTTAGTTGGATTAAAATACGGGTTGCACTCATTTCATTCAAAATTCTAAATAAAACTTTGAATATGAATAATAGTGGTGTATGTTTTCTTTTGACTTAAAATAAATTTTTAAAAAAAGAAAAAGAAAAAGACGAAACAAACTTATTATACAAGAGAATTTGTTTGGATTTAAATTTCAAATCCTTTTTATCTACACACATATACATCACTTTGCAAAGAAAATTCCACCATTCACATGCACATGCCAAAAAAATTCCACCATTCACGTGCACATGTCAAAATGAGAGAACATATTTTGTTTGAATTTAAATTAGTAAAATCTTGACTTCCATTCTTAGATAAATAAAATATGGTAATTTGAAAAATAAAAACATCCGTGAGTTTGGCTCCATTACCTGAGATAATGTCTTGTATATTGACTTTCTATTAATTAAATTAAATAATATTAAATTTACGTAATATAAAAGAAAAAATCATGAATGTTTCCCTTAATATGTAGATTGATTTTCGTAATGATAATAAGCTATAAAATCATAGACATTTATAACATATTTTACTCTTAATTTCATTAAATTATATATATACATGTGTGTGAGTATTGATTATGAAATTTGATTGACACGTAATTGTTTAGGGCATGCATTGTTCATTTCACTTCAAGATAAAGTCAATCACAAGAACAATAGAATTATTAAGTACACACTATATAAATATTAGGAAAGCATAAACATCTTTCACATTAATCATATGCGGCGTTACAAATACATAACCTATTCGAACATGAAAATTATGAGAATTAAGCATGTGGTGTTACAAAATCCTACCACTTAAAATAAATTTCGTTCTCAAAATTATCTAGGTAAAGAGTTCTAGATACATGATCTTGATCCCCTCTTCTCCAGACTTCTGAAAAAAATTACCTTTTTTTAAAAGCCTCGTATTGTCGCGTAAATACTTCCCAACCAATCTATTCCTAAGATGATATCAAAAACCTTCATCTCTAAAAGGTACATGGGGGCTGTAAATCATTTTCCATTCATTTTGACTGTCGTAGTCATTGATTGGTATTAAGTGTAATGACTAATGGGATAGTAACTTCTATAACGGCTTCTTCGCAAAACAGTACAAAATTTAGCAATAAAAGATTATAAACAAGAAACGAGCAACTCCTTAGTATATAAGAACATAAGCCAGTAGCTCAAATATTGATAGAATACCTGCCATCATATCCTAATTCTCAATGGCCTCCTGTTGGGTTAAGGCAATGTTGTGGCTACTCCTTTTATTTTTTTTTTCTGTTCGTTGTCCCTTTTTGGTGGGGCTTCATGGCAATTGGTAGCAATATGACCATGCTTTCCACATTGATAACACACATTCTTTCAATACAAGCACTCGCTTCTATGTGCCTTATTGCACTTAGGACATGGAGTAAGAACATTATTTGGCTTGTTTGACCCTGCCACCTTTCAAAGCTAGTCATCTTGTTTTGTTCATTTCCTTTACTTTCGTTTAGCCCATTCCATTTCCTCTTTCCTAAAAATTTAGTACTTTCCAGAACTGTCATATCAATTTCCAGTCGATTTGAAATTGCTTGAGCTCGTTGTAGAACCTGACTAACGTGGTGAATTCATGAGATGCCATGATTCCTCCAATTTCTGAGCGCAATCCGAGTTCGAACCTTCTAGCTTTCTTTTGCTTTTGTATCTACTAGATGTGTTGTATATCTAGAAAGTTGTTCGAATTTCCTCTCATAATCGACCAATGCCCTCTTTCATTGCTTAAGTTGCAGAAACTCTTTCTCCATATGATCTCTCAAGGCTTGTGGAAAATACTTTCTTGTTACCTCCTATTTGAAACGTGCCTAAGTGAGGTTACATTGTTGTGCCTCAGTCCTAGTGCGTGAAACGAACTTCCACCAGTGGCCCGCTACATCAATTAGCATGAATTCCGCACATAAAAATTTTTGGGCATCAGTGTACGAGAGATTCTTGAAGATCCGGTCAAAACCTCATATCCATTCCTCGGCTACCAAAGAGTCAGCCATCCCGTTAAAGGTAGTGGGCTTGTAACGACAAAACTATTCCACGGCTGATCTCATAGTGTTGGAGTTAGTTTGTGCATTCTGAGGAGGCGCTTGCGTTTGCTGCCTACCAAGATCTTGCACAGCTCTCAACAAATCCTTAAATATAGCATCTTGAGTTGGTTGACATGCCATTTTCTTTAAATCAAACAAATAAATTAATTTCATAAAATTTTAAATCCTGGAATACATGAGGGACGATTAAATCCTAGACGATTAAAGAAAAACTTACAAATTATTTCAAGTACTGATTACATGTTTTTTAAGATGGGAATAAATTATTTATTTAAACTAAACCATCTTCAGGTTGCTAGTCTTCATCTTCGCTTGTCCAAACATTCTGAATCCTACAAAGCTTAGACGAAGGGGCTTCATCATCCAAAGACATACATGACTCAGTCTTAGAGTCCTGGTCAACGTCCTACTTTGGTTTTGGTTTTGGCTCTAGTCCTGGTACTTACTTCGGCTCGTTCTTTGGCTTTGAAGCATATTTATAATTTGGCTCTCCTTTCGAGTCTTTCTCAGGGTCTTCCTTTGGATCCTCCTGTGGCTCGGGTTCGACCTCAAGAGTAGAAATCCACATATCTAGAAAAGTTTCACAATACAGCTCGAGCTCGATCCTATTTGGGTGCTCTGTAGGGTTACCCCTAGTATTTCGTCCCTAGCCACAATGCGCATGTCCCCCAACTAAGGTGGCAGTGTATGGATAAAGTTGTTAATAGCTTGAAGGGGTGTCATCTCATGTCCTACACCCCTTGCCCCAGTCCACCTAGCGAAGACTTCCTCTACATGCTCAACAAGTGTATGAGTCAGGTCTGACTCATAATTCTCGTAGGCTTGGATAACTATTGCCCTATAGTTTAAAACAACCATACAAGCCATTGTCTTTCTAGCGGTCTCTCTAGTTCTAGTCATATCTGTCACATACAAGTCAAGTCCAATTATGTTTAATAATTTATCAGTGATAACACTTTGTCTTTTGTGCTCTCATAATTCGTTATAAGGATAACATAAAATATTATACTTCTATCGAAAGTTGATTAAAAATATGGGAGAAAACAATTCATAAATGGAAGCAAATGTATTTAACATCATGCTCACAATTTTAGAATATAACATTTCATTTCATTTCGAACATTTCTCGAATTAAATATAAGAAGGTATATCTCATGCTCAAAATTAAATTTAAATAAAACATATTACGTAATACCTTCGTCCCGTCAGATGGTAGTTGATTGGTGACAATAAATGTTTTAAAAAAATGTTTATCGAAATTTCATTTCTTGCTAATGGGCTTACCAATACGTGAAAATAAATAAATAAATAAATAATATATTTTTTGTTGAAAATTTGTACTTTGATTAATATATATTAACGTGCATAATTTAAAAAAAATTAAAAGATAAATACGTGAATGCATGCATAATAGTGACTAATTAAATTTTTTTTTTTGGAAAGTCATGGTTCACGAATGAATAGTGACACTAGAATAGTGAAAACAATACTATTATAAAAGTAGCATTTATTCATATATATATATATATATATATATATATATTTTTTTTTTTTTCAGTACACATGCATATAATTATAATAATTTTTTTTCAAACTGTAATCATGATATGGAAGAAATAAAATTTATCTTAAAATGAAATTCTCTATATCTACATTCCTTCACAATGGCCATTGTATAGTAAGTAGGCAGCATAAGACAAATTTCATGCATCGCAAAGTGTTCTATTATAATTTTTTTAGTCTACACAAAAATAAACCTATCTTTGATACTACAAATGCTTATGAAGGAAATTCCTTTGTGAAGTTATCAAAGCTTCTTGATGCTCGCCTTAGAATTTGAACAATCGATGATGAGGAAATTCTAACAGATCAAGGATTATTATGCCAAAGGGTGCTCTTCATCAATTTTGAGGTGAATAGAGTAGTGATTTCTTCTAATAGCTTACGTGTAACGTCCCAAACTTTATTGACTTAATTTTGAAGTGTTACCAATATCATTTCAGAATCAAACTTGACACGAAAATATAATATATGAAAGACTACCAAATCAAGGATTATTATGTCAAACTCGGTGACATCATCAATTCAGCGTATACTTTGGGGAAGAAGTGCTCGAAGAGCAAGATAGTATATAAGATCCTTAGATCTTTACGTGATTGATTCTAATCCAAAGTAAATGCCATTGAAGAGAGTAACGATATTGGATCCATGAAGGTTGAAGAATTGGTGGGATCATTGATGTCATATGAGTTGCATTCCTGCAGAAGAAAGAAGGAAAAGGGATCTGAAATTGTCTTCAAAGCTGAAAATGATGAAAAAAAGGTTGATGGTGAGGACAATGAGACTGAGGAACACATTCCACGCTCACCTTCTTGAAAAATAATCAAGAAGGAAAGAATACAAAATTTCAACCTGAACAAAAGAAGAATGTTTCAAACAATTCAAGGGAAAATCCATCTATATCTATGAAAAGGACTGAAAATCGAATTCAATGCCATGAGTGTGAAGGCTATGGGTACGTAGCATCTAAATATGCCAATACAATGTAAAAGTCTTGTACAAAGAAGGCCATGAACATTAGGTAGAGTGAAGATAATGAAAGAGTATAAAATTCAGATAGGGAGGATTGAACTGCTAACAACCAGGTAACTTCTTTCACTGTCAATTTGTAGTTGGGTTTTGACTTGTTACAAATCATGTCTTTATGTTCGAACTCATTAGTTACAGAGATAGCATGTCCAAGTCATGTAATTGTGTCATATTGAAGAAAGTTTTGAAGTTAAACAAGAAAGGAACATTACTCTTCATGCAATATGGAGTTAGTTGAAGAGGAAAATGTTGCCGTTGATGTTGAAAACGAAATCCTAACCAAAATCTTAAAGGAGAAGGAGAATCAAGTCATGGGGCTTCTCGATGAATTAAATCACTATAAGGAAATGGTTAAATAACTAACCATTGGAGCTACTCACCTAAGTGAAGTCCCAAGATTTGGAAGAACATCGAACATTAAAGGTAGCTTAGGCTACGATGGAAAATGAAAGGAAAAGGGATCTAACCTGTTAAAGTTCATCAAAGAAACCTACTCTGGTACCTTGACTAATCTGACCCTTTATTGAACTTCACAAGAAGCAGTCATGAAGCAAGATAAAATTGCGGATGCCGTAGCCAAAGCAGAATCTGACTCCAGTAAGCAGGTTCTGACCAGCAGCAAAACTCCGATTTAGATTATTTCATCAGGTAAACTGTTGAGGTATCATACTACAAATCAGAAAGGTAAAACTAAGTATTCTCTCATATGTAATTTCTTTGGTAAATTTTGGCACAAATTCTTTCGTTGCTTGTCTCACAAGAACGTGGTAGGTGTGTATAAGAAACAATGATCTATTGAATGTCTTACCTATAGGTTCTTTAAAATACATTGTTAGTACTATAGTGAGACAAGATGGGTCAAAAATAGTGATTTGAATTGTTATGTTATCAATATTGTTTATAGATCAATTGTTCTTAACTCTTGGTATTTTGATGTGGTTGTTATAGGCATAAGACTGACTAATGACAAGAGTCATACATATGGATTAGTTAACTTTGGTGATAGACATCTTCCCTTAAATGATGTTATATTTGTTGTAGGCTTAAAATCTAATTTGAGTAGTGTAGGCCAACTATGTGATGATTATCTTATGGTTATGTTCACAAAAAATCACGTAAGCCTTAAAACATGATGGCAATTATGTCTTGCGTTATACTACCCAATTGTAAATGTTATCTTCATTAATCTAAAATTACTTGTCGTGTTTCAAAGACTAATTCTTCGTATCTGTGACACAAACAGCTAGGGCAATTGAACTATGGTGATTTGCTAAGACTTACCAAACTTAATGTAGTACGAGGAGTTCCTAGGCTCATTGAAAAGTTTGAAGGTGTGCGTGGTTCATGCCAAAAAGGTAAACAAACTAGAAACTCACACAAACAAGGTTAACTTTATATTGCATTTCGTATTCTAGAATTATTGGATATGAATTTGATGGGACCGATTTAGACCGAGATTCATAGTTGAAAAAGATATATCTATGTGTGTGTGTACTGACTTTTCTAGGTATATTTGGGTAGATGCTTTGTGAGAGAAAGTCATATGTCATTGAGAGATTTACAATTTTCACCAAAAATTGACTACCGAGAAATATTTCGAGGAATTTGACCCTAAAAGTGATGAGGGACTATTTGTTGGCTATTTAGAAAATAGTGAAACTTATAGAATCTACAACATGTGAACTCAAATAATCATGGAGTCCATCAATATTAAAATCGATGATACTTATGATTTTTCTTCTTATTCACACGAACTTAAATTCAAAACTTGGGAGAGCAAATTGGAGAAATTAGAAGATTCAGGAAGATCATAGTGCTGATTTAGGTAGTGCTAGTTTAACAGAACCAGAATATGGTTTGAGGGACCCTGCACCAGTATGGAGGTTTTGACCTACCAAAAGGAAATGATGAAAACCAAAAAAGAAGGTAGCTCTGGACCTGGATACAAAAGGTACATCCCTTGGAAATATGTGCTACACTTCACAAATTGAACTAAAAAACATACTTAAAGTAATTTGAGATGATACCTAGTGTTACTCCTCGCCTCCGAGTCTCAAAGAAAAAGTGCCACGTAACAAGCCACTTAGATAGAAAGTCAACAAGAAAGTCAAACGACCCATGAGGTCAAAATGCGAAGAGGTCAAACAAACTGAAGTCCTTGCTCTACAAACCGAAGTGCTTGCTGAAGCGGATCTCACAACCAAAGTCCCTGCTCTACAAGC
>CAIGRP010097859.1:0-51222 GCA_903798385.1 Fraxinus cuspidata
GTTACAGTTGGAATATTACTTTTCATAAGGGTTTGCAGGATTGAGAATTTGATGATTATGCACTGTGAGAGAGGATGATCATCGTAGTTGATGGAGGTTGGCATGGAATGGTATTTTTTCTGTTCGCTCTTATTTTAGATCTCTTTTGGGACCTGTGGAGAGTTCATTCTCCTGGAAGATGGTGTGACAATGTAAATTGCCTCCACGGGTGGCATTTTTACTGTGAACGATTGCGAGGGGACATATATTGACAATGAATAACCTCCGAAGAAAAGGCTTTTATGTACCCAAGTGGTGCTATATGTGTAGAAATGATGGGGAGACGCATGACCACTTGTTCATTCACTGTGATGGTGTTCGTTGGCTGTGGAATAATATTCTGGCTTCTCAACATATAGATTGGGTGTTGCCTTGATGTATAGAGAATGGGTTGCGGACATGGAGGAGAAAGTTTTGTGATAAGGATAGCAAGCTTGTATGTAATCTTTATCTCAGTATGCATTATTTGGAGTGTGCGGAGAGAAAGGAACAACCGATGTTTTGAAGACCAAACACGGACCACAGAGCAAATTAGAGAATTCTTCTATCTAACTTTGTATAGCTGGTTTAATACCGCGACTAGTAATCCTATAAATGGGCTATCTAACTTCATGTCTTTTCTTTCTTGTTTAAGTTGATAATACACGTCCTGTGTATTCTTCTTTGATTAATAAAATTATTTGATTACCTATCCAAAAAAAAAAAAAAAAAAGTATATCATTGTCGTTCTGTTTCCTTAGTTTTCTTCCTTTGCCTGATGTAGTTTCGACTTGTAAATTTCTTTCGTCCACTCTATCTGTTGATGTGAAGAACAGTTTCTTGTTGATACACATGCCTGACTGCTTGATTTTGTATGTTGTCAAGGTTGGAGTGCTGATGAATTCGAAAAACTTGTTCTCCAGGTTCATTTTTTTTCTTCCAAGAGTTGAACCAATAATTTTTTTTTTTTTGAAGTAATATGTTAAATAGCTCCTTGTTACTCTTCTCCACTCGATAATGTATTCTTCCACTATAGGTTTTTCCTGATGTTGTATCTGTCGATCTGGCAATGCTCAAAGACATGCCACCTAGTCAAAAGCAACGGAACCGTGGTTTCGGTTTTGTGAAATTCTCATCTCATGCGGTGAGTTTCTTTTTGTTTTCAAATATGTTTGCTTTGTTAATAAATCTTGCACTATCATTTTTCAAGCTTGTTTGCAATATTAAGTTCACTCTCCTGTTGTATCTGAAATCATACAGGATAAACTCAGGTTCGTGGTTTTGTTTCATCCTGAAAATTCCGGTTCTTGTTATGGCAATTGGTTGACTGATAATTTTTAGATGTTCCTCTTCAATTTAGACAAGACAAGAAACCAAAATAACTTCCAATAGTTAAAAAAAGTTTATATGTAATATGGAATACAATTTTACGATAAGTAAAATATGCTCATATTTTTACAATATAACATATAATCATGCAACTCCAAACAAACATACGAATATATTAGTGGAAAACCAATCATAATCCTCCAATTCTATAATTCTGTAATCTTTTTTCTCCTGAAATCAAGAAACTTCCATTACAGATGTGTTGGTTTTAGTGGTTGTTCATTCTAATGTTGATTCCCTCGCATTATCTGGTAAAAGTTATGATATTTATGGAAAACAAATTTCTCTCTTTGTGCTTCTTTTCTTCAAGTTAACTTTCGGTATACTTTTGTATTGAATTCCATAGAGGGCTGTGTGTTGTTGTTTCAGGTTCTGTCTAAATAGCGTTGTTCTCCACACTCGTTTTTTTCTTGTGGAAACTCAGCTATTTTTTTTTGGTTCTTTATTCAGCTCCTTCATTATAACCATTCTTTTTCTCTGCCATTTCTTTTCTTGAATGTTTTTCCCTGGTTTATTGGCAATGGATGTCAAATAACTGGTGCACTTTTAATTTGTTGAGTCTTTGCTGTATAACAAAATAGCTATTTGAGATTAAAACCATAGAAATATCAAGTAATAAAACATTGTTATCCTAGTTCTTTTCTAGAGACTATCTTTCAGTATGGTGCTTCTTGTGGTGTGTTATATGAATATCTGAAAATGCTCCGGTTTCTTCAGCAAAGCCCAATATTATTTGCCACTTGACAGTATCAAAGGTTCCTGTAATCGAAAATTGTCATAGGATAGCTCTTCTGGTTTGTTCTGCTGACGAGTTCCCTTGCTGTGAATCTCATGTGCAACTTTCTCTGTATTTGTTACATTAAACTCTTGTTCAACCCCAACTCCGAATCCAGCTGAAGTGTATCCTGATCCAACATTTTGATCAGTGTTTTTGATTATCAGCCTTTCTCTACCTTCTTCCGGCTAAAGAATATTTACCAACTAAACAACTGGAAACATATTCATCTGGAATCTCTCTCTGTATACACACACACATATATATGAACTTGGTAACTTGACTGAGCCATGTCAAAACACACCTTTGTAAACAACAATAACAACTAGTATCACTCCCAAACACACCTTTGTGATAAAATTCAATATTATCGGCAGGTTGGCTTGCATCTCTGCAGATCTACTTTTGCCTCTCAATATGCAATCCTTCACCAATTTTATTAATCATTACTTCTACAATAGAAGGCTGATAAAAATCCAAAATTAAACCTGCCTCTTCAAAATTATCAATCACAGGCTGCTGCACGTGCCCTAAGGGTGGGCTCCCAGTCGGATTTTCGTCTTGGTGGAAAACTGCATCCATCTGTTCAGTGGGCCGAAGAGGAATGTGAAGTTGATCCAACAGAACTTGCTAAGGTTCGTTATCAGTGCCTTCTATTACTTATGCATGCCAATTTTTAAAGTCTTCCACTGTGCTTTTGAATTTATTCTTTGACTCAGGTAAAAATAGCTTTTGTCAGAAATCTGCCAACTGATGCAGATGAGAACTACTTGAAGCAATTGTTTGAGCATTTTGGCAAGGTTTTACACATGCACCCTTGATTTTGTGTTGCTTATATTATATATCTACATTTTAATCATATGTAATGTTATCTTTCTACCATCTTACAGGTAGATAAAGTGGCAATATCCAGAAAGAGCTCCTCCCCAGTTGCGTTCATTCACTTCTCAGAACGATCAGTGAGTTGTCTTAAACCTGCTCATATATGTCGTAACTTATCAGAGGGTAGCCTCCTAGTCAATCTCTATTTCTGATTTTACTGGTTTAAATTGACATATGGTTGAACATATCACATGGAGTCACAAGTTTTTGTTTCATTATATCCTTTTATCTCGTCCTCAACAATCCCCTCCGCATGGGCACATCTACACCCCTCTTACAAACATTTTGGCCTCCCTGCATTTCATTTGTGGTCCTTCCTCAATCCCTCCCCTTCTCTTCACTGTTTGATGCCTTTCATAGTCCATCCACAAAACTAAACCATGCAGCTTGCACACTAAGGCAGAGGTACACAGGACGACTAACTGAAGCACAGTTCATGCACACAGCGATATGCTTATATTCATTCACAAGGACGCCACTATGCCAGGTACATTAGGCAGACAGAAACACAACTTGTGCACATGGTGATGTGCTCATATTCATTCACAAGTTTGCTGGATACGTTAGCATGCTTTCAATGGATTAGAGCAGCCTCCCAGATTTTTGATCAAATTAGCATAAATCAATGGTTCTTGTACTAGTAAATTAGAAAGATCAGCTAAATGTTGCAAGCTTTAAAGTGACATTGCACTTTATAGCTACCACGTAAACACAAACAAGAGAAGATTAACAATAGAAAAGTCGCGGATGCAATTAGCGCTGCTTGTGTTGGGTTCTGACTTCCAACTTGGATATTGCCATCTACAAAGTGGTTGCACTAGAAGAGACGGAAACCCCCAGTTGTCTGTCTTTTTTCTTTCCAGTCCATCCCTTTGCGAAGAGTGTGAGGTGGGGCCAGCACCAGAGACACTTGAAAGTATGAGACTTGAGATATAGCACATGTTTCGTGAGGCCTATCCATTCTCATTATCTAAGGACTACGAGCTACTCTGGTTAGGCAGTTCTATAAGAGTTAATAGTGATATATATTTGAAAATATTTTGGTGCATTGGGTCACAGACTAGATCCATTAAGTTAACATAAGTGGATTTAGATAGATCCATATGCCTTCTGATAATACCAATTCTTATTTTTGTTTCGAATATACGTTCCATTATGAAGGGGAAGATCAACTCATTGATCTCTATAGAGTTACACAGTGGTAGTGGAAAGGGGTGGCAATGTGCTAATTTTTAGTGGGTTATGGACTGGCAAAGGTAAGAGATATGGAGAGGCTGAGGTTTCCTACATTCATTTCCCTTTTTTTTTTTTGTAATTCCGTTATTGCTTGTTTTATATTTCTTCTCTATCTGTGCATTGCTGCTTTCATGATTTATCTTAACCATGAAGACAGTTGAAATGTTATAGTCAAATGCGTTATTAGTTTGATCCGGCAAACTGACTTGTAAGTTCGGTGTTGATTTCTATTAATTCTCGGTATAGGATCTTGAAAGAGCTATAAACACAATGAACGAGAAAACAATTCAAGGACCTAATGGAGGTCCATTGGTTAAACTCCAGGTAATTAGATTTGCAACAGAAACTAATCCAAGAACTCTAATATTGTACTAAAAATATTACATTTGATATTATTTTCTGCAAACAGGTTGAAGTTGCGAGGCCTACAGGCAGAAACAAGAAACGAGCTCATGAGGATTCACACAGCAGTCCTGCTATGGTTCCGGTTTATTCCAAACTTTTAAAGGAGGAAATAAGCGCCAGTCCATCCATTAATCAAAAGTCCAATGTCCAGAAGGTGAAGCACTCTCTTAATGTCATTTGTTCCATCAATTGGTTTCGTAATTTATTCTGTAATTTTCAACCTGGGAAGAACATTATGGCTAAGAATATTTTTCAACTAAAACACAATTATCAAGAATTTAGTATGTTAAAATTAGTAGCTGTAGTCTGTAAAACCTGTAATAAATTTGTATTGAAAATGTTGCATTGCCTGCAGATGAGCTTCAGTTCTTGTGCCTGTATTATCCACTGTTTGTGTGCTAGATCGTGTCCTGCTGTGTATTTTGTTATGAGTTGTCTCCTTTGTGGTTCAGTGGACTTCAAACAAATTGTCCATCCTCCTGTTCTAAATTTCATTCGCTTGTTGAATCTAGAGGGCAAAGGAAATTTATAGTGAGCTTTTCCTAGCATCATATTTCTCTTATAATTTGATCTAGCAATTTCTTTTCCACCAGGAATTGGAATATGCTGCTGACCCTTATGAGGCCGCTGTAGTCTCTTTACCTTTATCTATTAAAGAACGTTTACTCCGGATTCTCCGGCTTGGAATTGCTACTCGTTTTGATGTAAGTTTCAAATTATCATTATTAAACAGTGTGTGATAATGCAATGATTTCAAAAATTAATATCGTTATTTGTCATAGTTTGTTTGATTTTAAAAAATATCATGGGAACAAAATTCAGTTAACTCAAACTCATCGTTGAAGATCGTATATGATTAGTGGTAACATTTTCACAATTTTGAGAGAAGTTGCATTTATGCAGCCACCTTGGTCTTGAAGCCTTTATCCTTTCACAATGTCTATATGCATTGATGGTCTCTTTGCATCGTGTCTTCCCTTTTTAAGATTCCGCATGTCATCTTGCAATTGGTGAAAATACCAAAACCTCCTTGTTTCTTCAATTTCTTGATGTGCTTCGTGCATGTTTAAGGCTTGTAATTGCTTAAGCTGGTCAAACTCTAATTTATCCCATTTCGTAGGACTCGCAACTTTTACCTACTTTAACCCACGTATTATCCACACATATTGTAGGACCTACAAATTATAATCTAATAAAAGCTTTGCCGAACATGTATTTGATATAGTCCTCTCCCCTTGTCCATTTAAAAAACCAATGGATCTTGTATTCGTAGATGAAGACCATTGCATGTAGCAGCCTTCTTATTTTGTGCGTCACTCTTCCTGGTGTAAATCATCAGAACTTAAACATGATGATGTACTGTATTTATCTTTACACTATTATCTGAAATTTCAATTATTTGATCTCGTCTGTTGACAGATAGACATACAACATCTGAGCAGTCTCAAGCAAATACCTGAACCTGCAGCTATATCTGTCCTTGACCAGGTTTCAGAGAAATCTTAATTATTTTTTCCTGGATAACTGATTTAATTTGTTGACGCTTTTTTTTTTCCCTTTCAAGAATACTTGAGTATGTAATGCTGTGGTCACAAATTCTTTGGAACATTTGAAGATTCCCATGTCTTGCTTTGCAGTTCATGTTATCAGGAGCTGGTTTGCAAAATAAGGGAGCATATCTTGCTGGTTTAGTTTCTCAAGTGTGTAACTGAACTGTGACCTCTATGCATAGGCATGCTTTAGTTTTACTGCTATTTTCATTTGTTATTGCTTTTGTTCTTAGCATTTCTGTCCATATGTAGTACCTGGTTGATAAAGCGGGACGTAGTGAAAACTTAGCAAGTTTGTCAAGAGTAGTGGATGTAACTGCAAAAGAATCTAAGTTATTCAGCTTCCCCAGTCGAGTAACTGTACCAGCAGTTGACTCTTTTAATCCGAACATGCGCCCAGTGGCCAGGTTAGTATTCTGGTTCCAGTGTCTAATTGTGCTTTTCAATTAGGTAAATCTTTTAGCTATATAAATTTTAATGAAGTAAATGAATTTATGACCAATGCACATGATAAAAAAATCACAGTTAAAAAACTTAAAAGAATGGCCAATCTTTTAGGTCTCTCTTTCACTGGTCAAAGTGAAAAAGTGTGACCACAAAACTTCTCTTTTAAAAAGTCGTCTTTCACCTCAGTATAATTTAAGCCGGTGAAACATACTTTTTATCACACATTTTATGGATCATTCTACTCACAATTTAAGTTGATCAAACACATTATGCCCCTGTTTGGGCTCCATTTCTTATCCAAACTCATTTTCAACCACATTTCATTGAACCTACAATTTTTATCAACTTTTCAACGACATATTTCATCCACTTTATCTAAATCTACTAAAATTTTTATTTTTATCAAAACCAAACAGGGGCTATTTATCCATACCTTCTATGGACCCATAACTTATTACCTACTATTTATCCAAACATTTTGTGGGGCCAGCTACTGAAATTTTAATTTGAGCATTCCCAAACGAGCACTCAGTTGTCTAGTTTCCCCTTTTTAAAAGGGTCTTCTTCCCCAACACATCATCTTTTCATTGTTACAAACCCCCACCACTCCTTCCCTTCCCCCGCCCTAACCTACCCACTCTTCCCCCACCCTCCATTTCCCCCTGTTCCACATCCCCCATTTCAGCTTAGGAACTCCGGGGTAAAGGAAGGGGGCTATTTATTGGCGGTTTTGAGGGAATTTTAGTTTCATATATTGCAATATGAGGAAGGTGGCATCATTTTATAGCTGAAATTTTGCAGGTCTGGAACTTATATGCCGCGCTATTCACTCTCTGATTATCCTTTATCAAGTCATGTAGCTGTAGAAAAAGAGGAGGTGAGGGGCTCAGATTTTGTTTTATCAAGCGGAGCATCAGTAGGAAGACTGGTGGAGAGAAGCATTTCTCCTTTCGAGGCAACTCCAACTTCATCTTATGCAAGAGTCGGATTAGGTTTAAGAGGGGACGGTACACACCTGTCTCCCCCACAGCCAGCACCATTTTCATCTAGAACTTACCCAAGAGTTGGAGTAAATATAAGTTCTGGCATTACATCTGATACTAATCGTCAAGCAACGCACCCTCAAGTTAGGTTTGATCCCTTTACGGGCGAGCCTTACAAATTCGATCCGTTCACTGGTGAACCTATTAGTCATGAGGCTATACACCGGCCCCCCTTTTAAAAACTGTTTTAATCCTCTGTACTGAAATGCTATAACATTACAATGTTGTATGTTGAACTTTTGTTGGGCAAATTATGCCATTGCTATTTATTGCGAGATCACTGTTTTGCGTTGTCCTGCACCTCTTCATGTTTCTGTTTGTCACTGGACAACCTTTTTCTAAGTAACATAAGCAGACATATTGACAGAGGAATAATAATGTTCGTATATATGCTAGTGATCATTGTAATCACAAACTGATTTGTTTATTATGCAAGCTACCTTTTTGGAATCCTTTCGACTTGCGAGCACAGGCACACACTGTCCCTCGAAGGGATACTGAACCCCGGCTCCATAGGTAATCTCATCTTCTACTAGTAGTTGGATTATTCTTATAGGGACTAATTAGTTAACTATAATGAATATATAATTGTGTACAGGAGGGGGGAAAGAGGTGGGGTAGATCAGTTGGATGCAGGGAATGTGTAGAACATGGAGTACATTTCATGTCTCACATGAAAAGGTGCAATCCTCTTCTTGCATGTGATGTTCCATGCGCAATCTTGCCCTTTTTTTCTCTCTTTCTTGCATTTGAGGCTTGAAGTTTGTGGCCCATACAACATCACATGTGCCCTTATGGGAGGCCGAATCCATCCCACACCCTCACTATACAACTAGCTTGGAACCACCCTTTTTAACAAGTGAAATGACTAGATTGCCCTTTGGTTTTTTAAATGATTAGACTTCTCTTTTTGACCTTCTGATCGTGTTGATTTTCAGTTCGAACTGATTTTCTCAAAATTAATTTTCCTCACCCTCATTTTCAACCACATTCCGTGCTTAATTGTCAAGTGAGATGTTAATCTTGTTTTGTTCATAAAACACGCATGTTATTATCGACCAATATGGAAAGATACTGTGTACCAATCAAGATGAATGATTTTTGATCTAAAATTGAGAAAATCAATATTAATACGTACATCTACTACAAAATACACTAGTACTTTTACATGGAATACCTTCCAATAAATTATTTTAGTATAATATTAATTGTTATGATATCAACAAATATAATTTTAATCCTATCTAAACAATGCTAAGGGGTCACGATATCGTCACTAACATGTTAGTTGATTTCTGAAACATGTCCCCCATGGGAGTATATACACTACCTATTGCTCTACTTTGATGCACACGATTATGTCTAACCAAATTAAGATAATTGTTGCTTAATGACGCCAATGAAATTATTTCATAAAATAATTATGTATACATACCCCCATATCGCACTCGTTATACCATCATCCCCTGTTAACTACTTCCGCTACCATGTTAGGAGAGAAGACAATAGGTGATGACAGCAAGTGGTGATTCAGGTAACATACCTGGAGTAGTTTTGGCTTCCAAGAGTTTATCACATGGGTCAAACTCTTCATCTCATTTTGGACATCTCTCGTTGATGGGTGGCAAGTCACATGGTGTATCACACAATCAAAAAGGCAGTAGGGATGGAGAGAAATGTTCCCACTGTGGGAATGCTACACATCCGTGACAATTGTTTTAAGCTACATGGCTACCCTGATTGGTGGCATGACCTCCAAGCAAAAAGGAAACGTGATGCAGCCAGCAATGAGGCCAATATTGGTAAGGTAGCAGTAGTTCAGGCAAAATTGCATCTCTCCCTTATTCAATTGAGTCATCACTCACCAATGCATGTATTGTTCTCCTTGGGTCTAACAGAAGTGCTGGTTGCAATGCATGGATACTAGACTCTGCAGCCATGGACTATATGACATTTGATGCACAAGATTTTTATCATCATACTCCTCTTCAGAGGACTAGTATTGCCAATGCTAATGGGGTCATTTCTTCAATTAAAGGGGCTGACACTGTGATGTTATCACCAGCCTTATCACTGTCCAATACCTTACTTGTGCCCTCTATTACTCACAAATTATTATCTCTGAGTCAACTTACCAAATATTTGAATTGTAAATTACTCATTTATTCTAATTTCTGTCTTATCCAGGATATTCTCACCAAGGAGATAATTGGTGTGGTACTAAGAGGGGAGGGCTCTATTACATGGATGATTTTAGCGTTGGTCAAGCAAATCATGTACATCATTCAATCAATAGAAAAGTAGAATAGATTTGGTTATGGTACCATCGGTTAAGTCATCCTTCATTTGGTTATTTGAAGTATTTGTTTCCTGACTTATTTTCAGACTTGTCAATTTCGAACTTTAAGTTTGAGGCTTGTATTTTAGCCAAGAGTCATCGAGTACCTTATCCATTACGTATGAATAAAAGTGATTTTTCATTTGCTTTAGTTCACTCTGATGTGTGGGGGGCCTCCCCGAAACCTACTATATCTGGTTTTCGCTGATTTGTGATTTTTTTTTTATGACTGCACACTAATGACTTGGCTTTACCTGTTATAACATAAAGATGAAGTCTTTACAGTGTTCCAATCCTTACATGATATGATTCAGACTCAATATTTTGAGAAACTTCAGATTATTAGATCCAATAATGGTGGGAAGTATGTCAATCATCAGTTTCGTGACTATTTCCATCATCATGAACTTATTCATGAGACCTCATGCCCCTAGACACCTCAGCAAAATGGTGTTGCCGAGAGGTAGAATTGTCACGTCCTTGAAATAGTTCGAGCCCTTTTACTTTGAGCTCATGTCCCTAGCTCATACTGGACCGATGCAATTTCCACTGCCGTACACCTTATCAATCGAGGGCCGTCCAAAGTACTCGAGTTTAAGATGTCGCTAAAAGCTATGCCAACCTATGTTTCCTTACCCACGGTATTGATGCTTCCACCATGAATCTTTGGGTGTGCAGCGTTCGTCCACATCCACAAGAACCAGCTCACAAAACTTGATCTGTGTGCTATTCGATGTCTTTTTTTGGGTATGCCGTACATTAGAAAGGTTACCGCTGCTATGACCTAACTACTCGACGTACTAATGTAACTATGGATGTCACATTTCTAGAATCGGATACTTTCTACTCCTCTGCATCCAATTCCCATTTTTCAGGGGAGACACAAGATGAAGAGCTTAATTGGTTGAGATTAGACTAGCCAGGATTTGGTGACCCTAATATAGAACCACCGACACCAGTATTGATTATCCCTCAGTCTATTGAGGAGATAAGGCCATCTTCTGATGAAGCTACAATAATGCCTCCTATTCCTCAGTGCCTAACTACGTATCTACAAGGAGACTTTCCAAGCCTCTCAAAAAGTTTGTGAAGGATCTATCTTCGCACCATACTCCTAAAAATATTGATGAGGCTCTAAAAGACCCTAGATGGGTTCAAGGCATGAAGGAAGAAATGGAGGCATTGTTAAAAAATAAGGCGTGGACTAACATCTACCCAGATGGCAGAAAATAGTATGGTGTAAATGGGTATTCTCTATCGAGTATAAAGCTTATGGGTCAATTGAGCACTACAAAGCGAGATTAGTAGCAAAAGGCCATACACAGACGTATGTAGTTGATTATAAAGAGACATTCTCTTTGGTGGCCAAGTTATACACTGTTAGAGTCCTTCTATCACTTGTAGCAAATCTTGGTTGGCCGCTGCATCAATTTGATGTCAAGAATGCATTCCTCCATGGTGACCTTGAGGAGGAAATCTACATGGATATTCATCTAGGGTATAAGGCGACCTCTGATTAAGTTGTATGTAAATTACAACAAACTTTGTATGACTTAAAATAGTCACCACAAGCTTGGTTTGGACGGTTTAGCCCGTCAATGAAGAAGTATGACTTTCAACAAAGTAATTCAGACCACACTCTATTCTTGAAGCATCAAAGGGGTAAGATAATAGCCTTGATTATACATGTGGATGACATGATCATTACAGTAGATAATCCGAAAGAATTCTTAAGACTTCAAAAGCAATTGGCAACCGAGTTTGAAATGAAAAATCTGATAGGACTCAAATATTTTCTGGGAATTGAAGTTGCTATATCCAAGCAAGGTATATTTCTTTCCCAACGAAAATATATCCTAGATTTATTATCAGAAGTATGATTACTAGGATGTAAACACGCAGACACACCAATACTTCACAAACTTGGAGAATATCCGAACCAACTACCAAAAAAAAGGGGAAGGTATCAAAGATTGGTGGGAAAACTAATTTATCTCTTACACGCACGGCCCGACATTTCATATGCAGTAAGTGTAGTGAGTCAATTTATGCACTACCCAAGTGAAGATCACATGAATGCAGTAGTTCAAATTCTTAGATACTTAAAGTCCTCTCATGGGAAAGGACTTAATTTTTCAAGAAATAATCACCTAAAAATTGAAAGATATCTCGATGCTGACTGGGTAAGAAATATTTTAGACAAAAAGTCACTTCAGGTTATTTCACATTTGTTGGAGAAAATCTAGTTACACGGAGAAGCAAAAAATAGAAAGAAGTAGCATTATCAAGTGCAGAAGTGGAGTTTCGTGGGATGACTAAAGGTCTTTGTGAGCTCCTCTGGTTGAGGGCGATAGATATCTCTCATAATCATGTCCAACATGATCGAAACAAACATGTGGAAGTAGACCGATATTTTATCAAGCAGAATCTTGAAACCAAGATAATCCTGTTTCCATTCGTCAAATCCAAAGATCAATTGGCAGATATACTTACCAAAGCTGTATGCGGTAAAAATTTCTACAACTCACTTGACAAGTCGGGCATCATAGATACATATATATGCACCAACTTGTGGGGGAGTATTGGAATGCGTTGTATATCAGGGAAGATTATAGGAGAAGACTGTGGCTATAATTAAGAGTCAATTTTCTATTAGTAGAAATAGGAGTAATTTGTGTATAACCATATTAGAGATATTCCCATATTTAAAGGATATGATCGGCTGTATATATATATATTCATCAATCTCTGTACATTTAAAAAAGAAAAGAAAAGAAATGCATATTTCATCTTTTCACTACATGTAGACAGAACCGCAACCGATTCATCAGTTTCTGACAAGTTGGATGCTCTAAAGAATCTTTATTCCATCCGAAAATGGAGAGAGAAAGGTTGACCAGTTATTTCAAAAACCTTCTGAATGCATTGTACTTCTTAATACGCAAGTTTTTGTTTTACAGAAATTGATTGATTTTTATGGGTCTCAACCTTGAGAAAACGAAAGTGAAAATGCTGTATAGATTATATGGAAGAATTTTCCATTACAAAAGGAAAAGAAATAAAGGGTGGTTCTTTCTTGGTATTTAGTTCTCAAATTAACAATTTCAGTAACTTATTATAAAATTAGGTAGATTTTTTATCTCCAACTTCTTTATTTCTCTTTGATGGTTCATGATAGAATTAGAGAAATAGAATAAAAAGGGATAAAATACCAATTTACGCAATTAATGATTAAAGTGAAACAGACTAAGGGTAGTTTGGCAGACTTTTGCCTTTGCTCGTGCTTTTTTTTCTTTTAGGAAAATTTTTGGAGAAAGCTACCTAAATAAACGTTTGAAAATTAATTTGTAGAAGATTTTTTTTCTTTTGAAATGTTTTACAGAAAGTCACGCTTGAGTTAGTTTATATTAAAGCTCTTTTATCTAAAAGAATATTTTTATAAAGTTATTTAGTCCATGTTTGGCCTCCATTAAAATGGCCGCCAGATTTTCCGAGGCGCTTGTTGGGCAGAAGAGGGCTATGGGTTTGCAATTTGTAATTAAGGCTAATGCTTCAGGCTCCAATTCGTAAGATGAGTTGCAGATTGACCAATCTGCCAAATTTGCTGAAATATTGTTGTTTATTATACTATCAAACATAATTTTCTGTGTGGCTAAGTCACCAATACAGGTCCATACTAAGGTCTCAGAGTTCATTGCAGGCATATCTGGAGATAGCTGAAACATCTGTTTCTTCAAGACTCATCCTATAAAACAGAGAGTTTTCACATATATATAAGTTTTATTTGGTCAGGTTAAAAACAATAAATTTTTTTAATACCTTAAGCTTCTAGATAAGGCAATTCAACATGTTATTAGAGCAAATAGAGATTGTTCAATGTTTAATGAAAAATGAATATGTACTGCATGTGAGAAAGAAATGCATGGTATTACCACCACTTTGTCAAAGCCGTAACTCACAGCACTAATACAATCCACCCTATATCACCCATAATCCACCTGAGCAAGCCGGCTCCCATTTGAAGCATGCTCCTACATTAGAAAGCGTGTCTAACCGTCTAAACTTTGACATAGTTGAGGAGTTAAGGCTTACCATCACTGTCGATGATTCCATCGTCAATCAGCTTTGGACAGTTAATTGCTAAGGCCAACATGGCAGCTGCTGGCGGACAGAAGACTACTTTCTT
The DNA here is from genome assembly GCA_903798385.1 of Fraxinus cuspidata. Lineage (NCBI taxonomy): Eukaryota > Viridiplantae > Streptophyta > Magnoliopsida > Lamiales > Oleaceae > Fraxinus > Fraxinus cuspidata. The sequence continues at coordinate 14,270 of CAIGRP010097859.1, forward strand.
AATCCCCAACTTCTCGGCCAGCTCCAACGCCCATCCCATGCCATAATCTGCTATAACACACATAATCTTATCTCTATCTGTTTCATTTATCTTTTCGATTAGGTCCTCCAACTTCCCAGGCATGACATTCAAAATTGCTTTGGATAACTTTCCCAGTTCATTTCTGTTCTCCCATGGTTCCAATCCATCTGGGATTGATACCAAATTTACACTTTGTTTTTCTTGTGTGTTTTCTGTCTCTGATAATGCTTTGACAACTCTCTTGTGATTGAATTCTGTGTTTGCAAATGTGACTTTGATGCCATGTTTTACTAGCCATAGTGAAACTTCCATTAAGGGGATAACATGGCCTTGTGCTGGGTAAGGTATGGCTAATACATGTGTAGTAGTTGCCATTGTAATTTTGTTCACCCTATAAACTTCAGGTTTATCCTCATATAGGTGACAATGGAAAGGGTTTATTTATGTCAATTTTATAAGTGATTTGTTTCCTTCCAACTCGGTCTAAGGCTGGAATACTTGGCTCAGCCCTTAGACACCCAAACTCAGCTTGGTTTTTCAAAAAATTAATAAAATAAGCAAAAAAAGGAGTAAAAAGATGAGCCGGCCCGGGGCTGACCCAGAGATTTTCTACTTGTGGGGTCAGAAATTAAGGATGCTCGAGCATCCAAGGGTGGTAAGCTTCAGTCATTGGCGCTGGAATGTCTTCTTCTGGCCTTGTGGACATTCCAATAGCGTTTACAGTAAGGCAGTACAGATTATATACTTTACTTACTCTTAACACTAGACAACACAAACCGTAATTATAACTTTGACAATTACAACACAAACTCCATAATAATTTGAGTTACTAAAATTAAAATAAAAGGAAGATTCTTCTATTTTCTTGATTTTTTTCTGCATATAAAGAGTTTGGTTTATGTATCAAGCAGGCCATTTTTTTTACTACAAATGATGGCCACGCTCTCATTAACTAAGGTGCTGTTGCTCTCTTTTTTATTATTTGTTTTATTTTTTTCCTTCTAAACTCCTATTTTCAAGTATTATCTCTAAATTGTTTGTTTGTCTTGAAGTTATACTAACATTTTATTATTTATAACCTCATAGCAAACACAAACAAAAGTACCCAATCATTGTAAATAACTCCTAACTCAAATGAGTTTTCATCTTTCTCTTTGGAGCACCAAGTAAAGGACAACTACTAAAAAAAATAAAAATTAGAAATTTAAAAATTTTTGTGGGTCACTTGACCCCACATGATCCCATGTGGGTACGTCGGTGGGCTGGCCCACAAGCTCATGACAAGCCGGCTCAGCTCCTAAAGCTTGGCTCATTTCAATAATAAGCGTGAACGGTTCATGATCTGAGCTAGGACGAGCCTAATCAACAAGTGGCTCGCAGTTTGCCACCCCTAACTTTTTCCTTGACCAATTTCCTTTTCAGTGTTCTGTAATTTGGGCATAATTTATGCTGGGTTTGAGTTGGATATCCATTGTTCTTTTTCATTTGTATTATATCTTTGTTTTTATTACTTGTTACATACTATTTTACCTCTATTGTCTGCATCACCTTTTCTTATTGGAGAGATTCATGATCACTTCAATTTCATCGTCCTAGGTTGTTTTCAATGGTTTTCTTGCTCTTTTGTTACTATGCAGCAGGATTTTATTAGTTAATTGATTCTACGGCCGGTGGCCGGCATCTGAAAGCAAGGGGATGACCTACGAAAAATGGCTTTAATTATTAAACAGTGTCATAATACGATGAAGAAAAAAAATTATCTCCTTTTATTTTATAGTAGCGTTCAATGCTATCAAATTTAACTTATGAGCTCTTTCGACTTAAATGACATATTCATCTTGATTGATTAGATCTTTTCACATCAAGAAGTAGCTTATTGAATTTTCAATTCGATTGCTTTTCAGAAGTGGGCTGGTAGTCACGGAATTATCTCATGAGTCGAGGTGAGTGCTATGGAATGATGAGGTTTTGATTTTTATTGAATGTGTGAAGTTCAATGATCTTACGAGTAGAATTAATAGAAACTTATTTCACGTTATCTTCGAGTAACCCATCAATTATCTCATAAAAGAATAATACTATTAGACTTCACGAGATGATGAAGTGTTAAGAGTATAATGCGGAATATACGTTAGAATCATTATTAGTAAGAGTAGATTATGTTTGGTAGACAATACTAAACAAGACTTAGCACTATTAACTAGTAAATAAAAAAAAAAAAGTTAAAATTTTAATCATTATATTGTCATGTCTCGGCCAATTCTGCATGTTAAAGAAAAAGACATTTTTCAAAGTTTTGAACTTTGGTAATGATAATGTAAGTGAGAAATTGAACTTCTAAATCCTTTTCTAAATCAGGCCGGATTCGGATTTTGGATCTTACACAAGAACTGGGCCTAGCTAAACTTTTTGCTCCGCGTAGTTTGGTATGATTGTGGGGGCAGTTTATGGGCTAATAGAGTTGGGCAAACCTTTACAGAGACACATCAACAGACGATGTATCTTATTGGGCTTTTATCATTAAGCCATTAATGGGTCAAATGAGTTGTTTGTCTTCAGTTCTGGACTCTAATCATAAGTCCAGCCCAAGATAAACAGTAAATGGAAAATAAGTATATATCATTTCGATTTACTTACTATATTTGAAAAGTTTATTAGCGTTGTTCAACAAAGCTTATGATATTTTTTTTTATTTTTTTGTAAATTTTGATAAAAATTGATGATATGTGTAGTCGAAAAGTTGATAAAAAATGTGACTCCTACGAGATGTGTGGTTAAAATTAATTGTTGATTTTGACCTCAACTTTTTAACAATTTTTTAAAACAAGCATTTAATACTATGTATGGCTGAACCACCTTTTTCTGTAAGTTTGAGTTTTTATATATAAGAATTAATTAATTTGAATTTAATTGTGCAAATAATATACTCATTCATTTAATTATAATCTTCAACATTGTCGAGTATAGATGCGTGCTCATTTAGTAAATGGATGACAACGATAATTGAACTCAAAACTTCTACATGCTACAGGATCATATTGAGAGTTTAAAGCACATCATCTAAAAATCATGCACAAATGTAAGGTGGGGCTCGTGATTTAAAAGAACGGTGTATGATGAAAGGGAATTGGGTCGAGAATGCGATTCAAGACTCTAAAGTTAGTAAAAATATCGTACTAACAATAAGAAACTACAACCTAAAAATGGATGTAAGAAGTCTAATCGAAAATCTCGAGCTAAGTCGCTCTTTGGATAGCACAAGAATGGAAGTTGTAAATTGATATTTGGTAACTTTATATCTAATTAAAATCCTATTCGTGTTCTAAAATTGTTAATGCTCGATTATTATTTGAACTCAATATCATTAACGTGCGTTGTGTATCTTCGTAAGCATCCCAAGTTGTGATACGAGTATATAACAAAACTTCTTGTCACGTGTAAGTGATACGCTCATTATTCCTACGATGTCAAGATTAAGTACATGAATTGACTCTAGCCACCTCTAAACCTTAATTCCACATCTAAAATTGAAAAAAATCATTATTCTCCATTCAATTCATGATAAAAGTATTGGACCACCAAACCTAGTATAATCCAAACTTGTGATATCTCCACCAATAGTAAACAACTAAAATTCAGTAAAACCAACCACATCACACCTGATTCTGATACCCACAAGCTGAATTCTTGGGCCCCCACCCTACCCCACCAAACCTCAGTTTGGGTGATGATGCGAAAGGGTATTTTCAAGAATTGATTTTAAAACCTCGTATGTTTCAAAAACATACGACATTCTCCCAATGTCACTGCCAAATCCTAATGCACCTCTTTTGTCCACCAATCCCATAGCACAAAAAGGCCCATGCTTTTAATAATATTTAAAAAATTGACTAAGGACTTTGTTCACATTCTGATACTGATGATGGTGACAAGTAGACAAATGTTTGATAGTTATAGTTATTGTTAGATAGGAGAAAAGATTTCAATTTTGAGTGACGTGGCAGCTGCCCCTTGAATGAATGAAAGTGTAATCCAACTGAAAAACATGATGTTTATTGTCTTTTTGTTGTGACTATGATGATGATCTCTGTCGGGAACAATACCTCGTACCTGTCTGAATAAATTAACAATTTGAAAAAGTAGTCAGAAGCTTCTAAAAGTGTCTTCAGACAATTTATTTTGATCCACAACCCAATAAAATACTTAGTCAAACAAAACCCATGTGATTCCTAGGACACATCAAACATTCTAGCGCCAAGTTTCAAAAAATATTTTAACGGCTATATCCAAAGGCTCTGATTAATAAGGCACGAAGAAGTTTTCAAAAGACAGTTTTCTCTTCTTTTATTTTTCCTGGGTTGGGTTTTTGAGGTGTGGAGGGTGAGGGTGAGGGTGAGGGTGAGCGTGAGAGTGGGGTGGGAGAGGGAGAGGGGGATGGAGTACTTGCACACCATCTTGAGAGAAATGGATACAAACTTACAGCTACACAGAGTTAGTCCTACAATACACAAACTTGAAGACTCAATCTTTGAAGCATACCTTTAAGAGGAGACTAGAGAAATCCATACGAGTCGGCTATTGATCCCTAAAAGAAGAGTTACATGCCCGAAATACGCAAAACATTTCATGCACATTAGAAAGAACAATTCATGTGCTTTATAAAAAACAACAAAAATTAAAGCCTCGATAGCCTCACTAGCAGTAAGAGCATCATGGGTTCTGTTCCGTTGATTTCCAAAGGTTTGTAAAAGCACGTAGCAGCAGATTTATGTTGTAGGGACAAATCGCACCGACGGGATGGCTTTGATCAGTCAATGATCACAATGGAAGACAATTTGTTCCCTCTGGTACTGTCTTAGTCATTGGAACTGCGATAACATATCTCTGAAGGTGTTTCTGAGCTGATGGTGTTGTGCCAGAAGATGATGCTGTCTCGACTACACCTGGATGAGCCCTGCCGTGAAACTTTGCCAAACGGTTGATGATAGAGAACTTTTCCAACTCCTGGGCTTCTGCCTTAATGTCCATAAACGATAAAGTCTTATCCAATCTGCATCATCAAATTACACAACATGTTTACTAGCTTCTGTACCACTTATCTTGTATCTATACGAAACATGAAGAAAAGGTACATGGAAGATGTAAAATGATCCAACCTTAAGTACATATGTTTGGCATGCAGTATTAGATCGTATTGAAAGTAAAATAGATAACATGTAAACGGGTTCAGTACAATCTAGTCCACCCTATTGAACATGTATTGTTTTGATCCTCGTGTACACTTTCTCAAGTCTGCGGTTTTGATTCCTAGAGAAATATACTCTTACCTTGACATGTTTCCCTTGAGCATCTTCATTTGACTAGCGAAGCCTTCTGTAACTTTTGAGAAATCATAAGCGCCAGTTCTCTTGAAAGTTTTCAGCTTCTCAGGTGACCTAAACATATTTTAGGAAGTGATGTTCAGAAATACAAAGCCACTGTTACAATCATCTCTGATTTGGAAATAAACCTACTCGAGTTAAAAAAGGAAATGGAATGAACATATACAAAAACAACTGTTACTTGTCACTTGTGTCAGATGGAAATTGAGCCAGGCAGCAGGCATCTCCCAATGTTAATCTTGCAGCAAAATATGCCATGAAATCGTAGTTTGGACTTGCATCTGCAGAGAGAATGACTGTTGGTGCAGGCCGAAAGACCTGCTGCATAAGCTGTGTTGTAAAGATAAGCCTTCTTTTTGCTCGAACCAATGGGTGAATATCTTCAAGAAGTACAGCCTCCATTTTAACCTGCTAATATGAAAATTATTATGAAGAAGTTTTAATTCTTCTATACCAGGACACATTGTCAAATTGTTTATAGTATTGAATTTCGTTAATCTGCCTCACCTCTTCAAATATTTTATTTGTAGCTTGTGCCCATTCTAACTCAGACGTGCTGCAGAACAATAAGAGGACAACAGAAAAATTAGGAAACATCAGTGTTATCCTTTTTTTTATGAATGTGATTGCTCGCTGTGTGGGATGGGGTACTCTTAGGTAGCAAATGACAGTAGAAGCAAGAAATGGTTCTATTAGCGACATATTCAAACGCTCAAACCTGATATTTTGAAGCCTCCATGAAGTTTGAGTTACTTCTTTGTGCCATGGTACAAGTTCAAATGCAGCGATCTTACGCTTCTTTGGTCTTGAAACTTCCGTGTTTGGATAAGTGATATCTGAAGGTAACACATTAGAGGGAGATAATTGTTTACTTGCTATTGTAATTGGCCATATGTTGCTTCCTTGACTAGCTGAATTCACCTGCAGAATTGAGCTATTTGTTGGCAAGTTAGCTAGAGTTCTTCCAGAAAGTTGATGTACTGCAGTAATTTCAGTATTGGCATCGAACCGTGGCCACATCTGCTCGTTTTTGAATGTCCCATAATGTTTAAACCAGGACGGAGCCATTTGCAAACTAATCTGGGACTGATACGTAACGTTGGAGCCTTCATTACTATCGATGGATGCACTCTGAGTATCATTTTGGCCGAACATTGCTGTCTGTTGGGAATCATGAAGGTAAGTCTGTGATGAAGTTTTGCCCAACTGATCATCTTGGGCTTCTGGACAAAAGTTCCATGGTGTTTTATTGTTTTTCTCCATGTCGTTGATTCCTGACTTCTGTCCAGGCTGCTGGTAGTTAATATCAAAATCAACACCTTCAAATTTAATTGGTAAGTTTTTACTAGAATCACCTTCCTCAGGTTTTAAAGGCATTTGCACCTGATGCATGAAGGAGTGATTTTGATTAAGAGCATATAAATTGCCAAAGGCTCCAGTATCTCTAGTTGGAAATAAAGGGGTTTGGTTGCCTCTCTGAAGTGCCATATTAGAGTGCTGCATCAACAAACCAGGTTCAACATCTGCTTCTAATTGATGCTTTCCCATAGACTTGTGCTCGTGAATAGATCTACCCTGTGAAATTGAGGTACCTACCCCAGTTGACCGATATTGGTGGGACCCCTCTTTCCCCGACCGCTGTTCATGGCGATCTGATTTTCCTGAATGGGCACCATATTCTTGTACACTGTTTTCTTGTTTAAAAGAGTTTTGATAATGCTGTTCATGTGAATGCCCTGCGGTATCCTGTGGACTGCTCAAAGCTAAATCAGGGGATTGGAGCAAAGCTGGCCACACATTGGATAGCCCCATGGGAAGTCCCACATGCTGAGACAAACCTGATGTCAATGATTGCTGAGTGACTGGAACAGATCCCAGAATAGGTAATTCTTGATCATAAAGATGGCCGCTTTTAAGAGGACCATTATCTTGGGAGGCAGCAGCACTATATGCTGGTAGTTTACTTGCTAAATGACTCACCATAGCCACAGGTGGAGCTGAAGGATGACGGTTTTGAAGATGTGAATGACTTGAAGGCGATGTTGCACTTGAGTTCCCCTGCATAGGCAAAAAAATATTGAATCGACTCAAAAATTTTATATTTGCAAATTGCGAAATGTAATGTTGGTGCCATCTTAGTGGACCCTTCCATACAAGCTCAAGGTTCACATGAACAGAAGTTGTTTTACTCACCGACGAAGTTTGAAAGAAAGAGTATGGCTGTGGTGTCTGCTGATCTGCAAGTCCCAATCTTAAGCCAAATCCTTGTGATAAAGAAGAAATGTTGTGTGATTTACCAAAAGATGCAGAAGTTTCAGTTAGGGGCTCTTCCTTTTGAGTTGAGTGGTTTGGGTTCAAATTACCATGTGCTTGTTCCATGGATATATCATCCTTGTTAAGTAGATCGAGCATACTTTCACTGCCATAGAAAAAATCAATCAGAGAAGGATTTGCACAAAATAAAAGGTAAAGGATAAGTAGACAAAAGCAAGACAATAATGAAGATTAAGAATTAAAGAAATAGTCTACAAAGACATTAATGATGCTAAAGTATTAAAACAGAATACAATTGCCTTCTTCATGCAACAAGACATTTTCCCATAGATAACTTCACAAATTCACCATATTGTAAACAGTCACGACCTTGCTTGAGCAGTCACACTCTGGATGTTCAGATGAGTGAGAGAACCAAAGAGAGATGATGTGGGCACAAAATTGTTTCCGGGGGCCATCTTCGCTGATTCTATTGAGTACCTTTGATTATTCGACTGGAGTACACATAAACAAAGATTAGGTTAGAAAATATAAACAACTTCGAACTCTCATTTTAATGTTTGCCTCAGATTCAGAAACATCAGACAACCAAACATTGATGATCTGGTTGTATTAAGTTCAATTCAGTTCATAAAATATTGGGATTGAGCTAGCAGGAAAAACATACAGCACCAACCTGATCAAATGGCTTTTGACTGCCACCAGTCACGTGCTGAGGTGTACTGCCAAGAAGCTTGCTTCTCGATTCATGCCCTGCATCAGAGAGAAACCTTTCGTCAAGATTTCCCTTAGAATTGCCAATGATGCTTAAAGTTAAAAAAAAAAATTCTAACATATATGACAGTAGTACCAAAACATTGATGAGTCCAACCAAACTTCATACTCAACACTTTCATCAATCAGGAATGTTTAATATTGAATTCCCAATGCTAAAAAATACTGAAGACAGAACATTTTTCTTACCTGAGAGGCCGCTGAAAGGTCGATTCACATTGGCATATGATAAAAAGCTAGACTGATCTGTATCATTTTTCAAATTCTCATGATGCTGACCAAGCCACAAGTTTGGCACAGGTGAAGATGTTTGAATCATTTGACTTCCTTCTACAGGATGCTTTTGTTGAGGGCTATAATCTGACCACTTGTTAGTATTACTGGTGGACTGCTGAATCGGAGAATGGGAAGACTCAGAGTGTGACTCCTCTCTTTGTTTGACATATTGGTCACCGGATTGCTGAAAACCAGGAAAGCTGTAGCTCAGACTGGAATTATGAAAAAAGGGCTCGGGTTTTGAACTTGGCAAGTCAAACCAATTTTTTTGCTGCTTCCCACCATCAATGTAATTAGAGCAGTGATTGTCAGTTGAAGGTTCTAGGTTCTGAATGCTCAAACCATTCCAGCCTTCTTGTACCCCCGTGTCACCACTAGAAGTTTCTGCCACGGCTGACTGCATAAGAGCACTCCAGCTCCCACTTTGCATAGAAGGCAATTCATCCATATAAGATGTGAGATCCAGGGTACATGCAAAGCCTCCAGCATCCGTGTTATCCTCTGTGTTGTATAAGATCTTCTGTTCCAATGGGTCGAGAGAAGTGCCAGGCTGCAGGAAAAGGCCTGGTTTTGGCACGTTTCCTGGAGGAAGCCCGTGCAAACCAGCTTGTTTTTGCCTCTCTTCAGATTCAAGAATTGCTGTGTTCCTCTGCTGGGTATTCCCTTGCTGGGAGTAGTTCTCATGTAAATTCCCATCATTGAAACCTTGAACAAGGCCCTGTCCAAACAAATTCTTCTCCTCAAACACTTGATTGGGTAGCAACGCTCCATCTGGGATGCAAATCTGGTCTGAAGAGAAATTGATTTTTTGACTAACAACTGAGTTACCGAAGGCTGACTGCTGCATGGTGGACATTTCCAATGGGCTATTTTTGTTCATGACCATTAGATTGGCAGAATCATTAGATGGCCCCTGGAAGTGAGAATATAAAGGTACACCAAACTGCTGTTGTGAAAAGCCCAAAGGACGTCCAGGCAGATTCTGAGGTTGTGAAAAACCCAATCCGTTAGAAAAACCAAAAGTCGCTGATCCACCATGTTGTATCACGTCCACAAACATTTGTGATGAATCATTAATGGTTGCTCCATTAATTGGATGAGGAAATTGGGCACCTGAAGCTTGCTTTAGTGATGGCAGTTGATTTACATAATTCTGCTTTCTTCCTTCACCAATCTCCTGGAGCTGCTGCCTCCGCTGCATTTCCTGAATCTGTTTAAACATAATTTGCCGCTGCAACATTTGTATGTCCCTGAATTTATATTGCTGCCTTGATGATGCTGTTGCATTCCAACAAAGCCTTTCGAGGTATAAATCAGACAGAAAGTGGTGAAATTTTTAAAAGCTTAATTCCTCAGCAGCAAAACTTATCCATATAAATACTCACTCCAGGAAGAAATAAAAATCCTGGTAGACATGAAAGAAATAAAAAGAAAATAAGGATATAAGAAAGATTATATTACAAAAATGGAAGACTAAACTGATAATAAATATAAGATACCGAGTCCAAAAATTAAACCCAATTACTAAACTCAGAATTATATCAATGTTATTTATAATACACAATTTCTACAACTTGGTATAGCACATGCTTAAAGAAAAAATTCCAGTCTATATAAGATCAGTTTTAGATACATTAGCCAAATGAGAAGAGTTCGGGAAACTGACCAAAAATCTGGTGTCCTGTATATGTACTTTAAGTTCATCTATCTTGAGTGGGTAACTGTAATGAGGATCTACTATATCTCTCCACAATATCTCCAAAACCTCATGAAGTCCAATCACAACACTACATCGCTACCCTGTAGTCATCCATCACCACAATAGAAGGTGCATAGGCAAGGGGCCAAAGCACCATGGCTTGAGAGTAACAAGCAAACACAGTTGAAAGCAGACATAGGGACTGAAGGAAACCTGCACAGCCTAAGTTTGGAATTGGAACATCGATAACATTTTAGAATTGTGGAGATGTCTATTCTAGAACGTTCCGTGGAAGAGGTTTGAAGGAGGATTCTAGGATTGAAACATCTCTCACCACCATAGGATTGTCTAAAGCAGAATAAAAGTAGGTGGAAGTTTAAATAGCGGCCTCATTTGAAAGCCACCAACTTAAAACGAAGGAACCAAGTTGCGAGAACAAAGTCTGGAGAGCTAGAGTACCATGGTTGTTGAGAGTTATAGTACAATTTCTGCATCTTTCTATCTAATCGCTCACTTTACCATACTTAAAGAGTTTTCTATTTAGCGCCAAAGTGCTGCAAACTCTTTGAGGTTGACTTAGCTAGTGCTACCAACCGTAGCTAAGTGTCGCACAAGAGAAGGGTTAAGTCCAAGAACAAGGAGTTTAAGGACGTATAACTTATAAAATATCATTAGTTAGTTGATTCAAGAATTTTAAATTGGTTAACATCTTCAGTTCACTGTAGATGTGTTTTCAATTTGATAGCTTAAACCTTCAAAAAAAAAAAAGCTTCCAAACCTTAATGAACATCTTCATTACGATTACAAGTAGTCTCATTCAAAATCTTAACTTTTCAAGAAAGAGGCAAAACAGTAGCCAAAATCAACACGGAATTATAAAATTCATTATATTTCTAAATACATACAGTAAATCACTACCGAAATTTGGTAATAATTTACTTCTCAGCAAATGAAGTAAAATAAAGATTGATAAAAATAGTGTCACGCCTAATCAGCCAAAAACAACCCCTGGTTACCAAAATTAATGTAAATCAAAAAACAATTATCACCGAAAAAGTTCCAACTAAGCTCAGTCTTTAGAAAACAATTACAACCAGGCAAATGTACAATTAATTCAAGAATTGAAGTTAAACTCCAAGAATTTCACTCACCGATAAACCCTAAAAAGATCTTGCATGCTACCAAATACCAAAATTCTTCACGGCAAATTCCACAGAGACATATAGAAACCTCACAATAGAATCAATTTCAACCTCATTTTACCAAAATTAAGTGTTAAAATTCACAAAAACACCGCTCAAATTACTAATTGCACAATTCAACATGCATGAAAGAAGACAAAAGCTCAAACCTTCACTATATATAAGCAAGACAAGCAGCAACAACCGTAGTTTTAAGTAATTAGTGAGTGATCTGAGATAAATAATTGATGGTTGTTGAGTGTGTACGTGATATTTACCTTCCTAGACTTACTTTACAAATATTAATTTATGAAAGGGAGATCAAGATACTGCAATTTCTTTGAGCTGGAACTCTACAAAATGCTTCTTCATTCTCTCACTGTATATACATACAAAATATGTATGTATAGCTGTCACATTTTACTGCTTGCTATCTCTATCTAGCTCCAGTGAAAAAGTACAAAAAAAAAAAAACAAAAAAAACCGTGAAAAAAAAAAAAAAAAAAAAAAAAAAAAAAAAAAAAAAACAAATGTACTTCATAGTTCTGGTTTGGGCCGAGCCTATTAAGTTCGGAGCAGTGCGGATAGTTAGGATTCAGGCTCGGGTTTCTGAACCTGAGTAGTGGTTCCCTGCTATGCATTGTTTGATCATTGTAAAACCGGGAGCGTCCGATCAGATATTTACTTGAGCGTCGGTCAAGATTGCAGGTCCATGTACACCTGAGATAGTACTGGATAACGTTTAGGTGTGAAAAGGAAGAAAAAGTGGAATTAGATAGGTATTTCCACGCGCTTTTCTACACGCGCGTGTCGTTTTCTTTTACAATTGCTTTTTGCAATTTTTTCCGGGACAAAAAGGACTTTTCGTGCCCAATTCTATGAGTTCGTTTGATTGTAAGAATGAAATAGGGTGGAAATAAAATAAATTTTAAGGAATTGATTTTCTTAGAACTTGTTTTACTGAAAATTCTCAATTAATTGTGTTTGATTGATATAATTTTTCACTTGAAAAATATTGAAATTTTAGATATTTTGGTATTTGTTTGATTTTGTTTTTCATGAAAATTGTCCATTAAAGAGATTGAATTTTTTACAATTGGGGATAGAAAAGATTGAATTTGTTTCAATTGCAAAAAAAAAAAAAATGCTTAAAAAAGATTTTTTCACTAAACCTATGTGAAAAGTTTTTCCTCATAAACCAAGAAAATGTGAAAAATCAATTTCGTGGAAAATTTGGCATGTTCTCTTTACTATTTTCAAGTCGTTNATTGCAAAAAAAAAAAAAAAATGCTTAAAAAAGATTTTTTCACTAAACCTATGTGAAAAGTTTTTCCTCATAAACCAAGAAAATGTGAAAAATCAATTTCGTGGAAAATTTGGCATGTTCTCTTTACTATTTTCAAGTCGTTTTCTGTTTGCGATTTTTCAAAATAGTGGAAACGCGTTTTCTTTCCCATTTTCGAAAACGCGTTTTTGAAAACAAGTTAAAAATTTACAAAGAAAACTTAAAATGAAAAATTTAGGAGCTGTACTTTTTGCGTTTCAATTTTGAGTTTTGAATTCATTTTGGGTTTTGTGTTTTGAGTGTCAATTCCATTTTGAGATTGTTGAAAATGTGTTCTTTTTTGGGATTTTGAAAACACCCAAAATGCATTTTGAAAATTTTGACTTGATTATAATTGAAAACACCAAAAAATGACAAATTTGTCGTATTGGGTTTTCTTTGTCAATTTATAACTTGTTTTCAAAAACGCGTTTTCGAAAATGGGAAAGAGAACGCGTTTTCACTATTTTGAAAAATCGAAAATAGAAAACGACTTGAAAATGGTAAAAAGAATATGCCCTTATCGTTTTGGATGTTTTCAGTTATAATCAAATCAAAATTTTCAAAACGCGTTTTGAGTGTTTTCAAAACAATTTTTCAAAATGTCAAAACGATCACATTTTTAACAATCTGAAAATGGACACTCAAAACACAAAATTCAAAATGAATTCAAAACTCAAAACTGAAACACAAAGAGAATAGCCTCTAATAGTCAATCAAACATGCAAAAAGGTGGAAAGGGATTTTAATTTCCATCTTCCATGAAAAAAGGAGCAATCAAACAGGCCCTTAGTATTTTATTTTTTTAAATTATTTTTGCTGCCTTTATAATGTGACAATATTTATCCGCCGCCTTAATAATATGATAATTATAATTAGACAGTCATTAAAACATGTTTAATCCCGTAGATGGACAATTGGGGATGACCCTAATTTAAAATTTTCAGAGTAATGATATTCATGAGTGCTGATTATGATGTAATATCAATTTATTTGTTCGTTTAATTCTATTAAAATTATAATGAAAATAATTGTTTATATGTAAAATATTATTCATTCTGTAAGAAGGGATTCTTGTCACTCACTCGCTTGTCATAGGATAATTAATGCAAATATTATTCTCGCAAACTTTAACTGTTTAACAAGATGAGCTTGAAATTGATTTCTTAGCGGAAGAGGCATAAAATATGAGAAATTTCATGTTATTTTTGTAATCAATTTATTAATTTATCTTATTCGCATTGCCATAAAAGGGGATGTAGCTCAAATGGTAGAGCGCTCGCTTTGCATGCGAGAGGCACGGGGTTCGATCCCCCGCATCTCCAAAATACTTCAATTTGAAATCAAATTTGCTTAATTTTTTGGCTAACTTTTGTAGGATTTACCTTTTTCAACATTAGGTTAAGATTTTGGATGGTTTATAATTACCTTACAAGTCCTTGTTTGACAATCATTCTTTCTCACTTTTTTTCATACTCATTTTTAACTACACATCCTCACAATAAAATAGTCTTCACGTAAATCCAAAAAAAATTCTTACTTTTTAACAATATATTCTCCAAAAATTCACCATTCAAAAACTCATTTTTCCCAAAAAACAAAAAAAATGGGACTAAATCTGGTTATATTATTCGAGTAAAAAATATATATCAAAATTTCTAACTCTTTTCTAACCATTCACTTCAATAAAAAACAGAATTTTGGGTTTCTTCCTACGTTTATGATCACACATGGTATGGCTTTATACTTTCTCAATCACACAAGAGACAACTACAAAAGATCGTATAAAAGTATCTTATAAAATTCCTTATTTTTCATTTATTGTACAACACAAATACACTGTTTAGTTTCCTCGATAATGATAATAAATCAAAGACAATTCTTGAACCCCTTCATCGGAGTCACTACAATTCCCACATTCCCATGAAGAGGGCAATAGTACAAAAACTACGAACTTCTTATTCTGTCTAATCTCATATAGTATTAGTGTACCAAACACGCACTTATTGTCTCAACCATAATTGATAGTCTATTCCTTTGTCCACAAACTTCTGCCAGGTTCCATCCAAATCAACTTCCTTGGAAGGATTCCAATCAAAATGTCCAAGCTTCACTACAAGTGTATCTCCAATTTTCGCAACATAACCATCATTATGAGCATGGTATATTTTTATGGGGCTGCGGCAGTGGATTCCAGTGCGTCTCCGAGCTTCGATCAACTCAGTTATGGTATCACGGATGCCGAAATCGTAAAAATGATCATAAAATACCACAGGCTGCAAATTTAGAAAGAAAATATGATTAGAATCCCAATCATTCGACCAAGCAAGGAATCTATGCTTAAGAATTTGGCGAATTCAACTAAGCCACGATCATATTATTCTAATCACTAGCTTACAACTATAAAAAGTACATGTTTACCATATTAAATCCTCGTTTGATAACCTTTATTTCAAAATTCTTTAAGCCCACATTTGGCCCCCATTAAAATTATAATCAATTTCTCTCTCTCTTCTTATCAATCACATATTCTTCAATAGAATAATATTATACGTAAATCCAAAACATTTTCTTCTTTTTTAACCACGCATTTTTCAAAAAAAACATTATTCCAAAAATTATAATATCAAATAATGGGGGGCCAAACGGGGGCTAATTCTCATATTCATTTTCAACCACATTTACATAATAAAATATTTTGCAGGAAAACCCAAAAAAAAAAATCTATTTTTTAACCAGACATCCTTCAAAAAATTACTATTCAAAACTCCATTTTCTCAAAATAATGACCTTCAAACAAGGGCTAAAGTTATACTAAACAAAAGAATTAAGCAAGAATAAGTGTGTTAGGAAAGAACTTAACCATGCACAACAGAGGTCCACAGATAAAGTGAGCGTTTGTTTTTCAAATAGGAGATACAATGATTTTTATTCTTATGGTCATTTCTTATTATTCCAGAAAATAAATGACCGGTGTAGTATAATTGAAAGTGTCTAAAATTGGTTCCTAAAACTTGATGACGTGTGAAATTGACAAACTTACGGTTCCGGGATGTGTTAAAATGTAAGCGTATCCTTGTGTAAGCTTCTCTCTTGGAAATGGCCAATGACCCTGAGAAAAAGTGTTTTTAACAGTAAAAATCAGTCAATTGTAACTTGGAATGTTGAAGTTGATACGTACTAGGTAATACACACATACTCCCTGCAGGCTTGCACAGAAAGGAGGGTGTGCGCCTGCATGAATTGAGAAAAAAAACAGAGAAAATATAGGGCCAACTCTTCTAGTTGTGCCCCTTATTATGCTATTCAACCAGCTGATAAAAGGATTGTTGTGTTTGTGAAGGTGTGGGGGAATAGGTGAGTGATGATACCTGTGTAGATCCAGTATCATGATTCTCTAAGAACGTGACAGCACGAGAGGGCCACCATCCCATAACTCCTGTTGGTTTCCCTTGAGGATCTATTAATCTCCAATATTGATTATGCAGTGCAGAATGGAGAATACCCTGCAAATACGAGGATCATTCTTATAGCTAACTATATTTTTTTTTTTTTGATGGGTAATCAAATTATTTTATTAATCGAAGAAGAATAAACAGGCTTATAGCTAACTATATTAACATTTGATAACCAATAATGGATAAATTTCATAAGCAAATTGTGGAACAAGGAAGCACATCAAAGCATTATTAACACAACTGATTTCTAATCCACCACAATCAACTTATCTGACATTGTGATATATAAACTTCTAGCAACACAGCATGTAGGTATGAGCACCTTTAAACAACTTCATCATAAGATCCAGTATTTAAGAGCATCTCCAAGAGACTCTTTAGATACGAGATTCTCTCTATTTTAAAAAATCAACACTTAGAATTGTGCTTTATGAGAAGTCAAATTAACCTTTTAAAATAGAGGGAGAGTTTGGCTCTTCAAATTTGGAGATTTAAACCCATTCTTTATAATTAAATGCCTTAGAGTATTGTAATTTTCATTGGGGGAAAATAATATAATAATTTGGAGGGAAGTTATTGAAAATAAAAGATACAAAAAACAATAAATATTTTTTAGAGTAGTAAAATTAATTGTTAAAGATAGAGATTATGTTGGAGTACCTAAAAAAAAATTTCCCGCTATAAATTTATAGATGCTTTCTAAATTGCTAAATACGCTATTTAAAAATAAAATCTCTTGGAGATGCTCTAAGGTCTTAATTTAAATTAGAATAATTAGAAAATTAGGCAAAAAGAACAAATCTGTAATTTTTAAGGAAAACTAAAAAGATTTGGTGGCAAAAATATGAAGGTTGATGTTCAAGAGGACACCTTTGTTGTGACATCAAATGCAGAAGAGGTGCCACCTGTTGCATTTATCCAGTTAACTATGCGTTGCCGATGAGAATCTGTGCACAGGGGAGGAAAAGTTGTCAGGAAAAGAACATTAAAATGTACAAAACTAGTGTTAATGCAACATGTAAAAACTAAAATCAAACTAACTACATTAGGGATATGTACGATGAAAGAAAAATATAGGCCAAAGGTTCAGTGACCCTTTGAAGCCATATATTTTCTGGGAATAAATAACTTTTATGAACATGATAATAATTCACTATATCAGAAAAAGATTAAGTTCTTTAAAAAAATTAATTATTTTCTATTTTATTGTATATAAAATCAATTATGAAATGTAAGTTGTCCTATAAATGAAATTAAAAGTTATTTTGACACAGAATGGTCAAGCATGTTGATTTTGAAGTTATTGGATTTAGCACAAACTGATATTAAATGAATTACCAAATAGTTGCATTTACTTCTGATGGATTAGGATGAGTGTAAGTGACTTCTAAGGATCAACATGGAAGCTTTAAGGTGGTAAGGGACTAATATAGGAATTAAATTCTTTCTTCTCTTGTATATACATCACTGTGAAGAAATGAGAATACAATTTTCTCTTTCTATTGTCAACTAAAATCAATCACAGAAAGCTTTTTGTATCAGTGAACTTTGGACAACTTTGTGTAAGAGAGTGGGCTGCCCATAACTACATGTAATATCCTCAATCCGAAGGAAGTAACCAGCACCTGAAATTTTTTCATAAAGTTTGTCTCCGTATAGAAAGATTCAAAGATTTATCAACTAGGAAGTTGGCAAGCATTAATAGCATCTTTCCCTAGGTAATAAAAAAAATTTATTAATGCAATTTACTAGGAAAGCAAAAGTCAAATTTTTTCCCGTGTTAATGCCACCTTCACCCGCATCCTAATGGGGCATCAAAATATTACACAACACAAGCCCAATTGATGAATTTCACCAATTTCTAAATTTTGACCAAAGATAAAATTCTCCAAAGTCAAATTACTGTAAATAAAATATTACCTTGATTGTAACACAAATTACCACCTTCATAAGCTAGACTATCCCAGTATTCTCCAATTGCAAAAGCAGGATTGGAAGCTTCTACATATTCTTTCACATATCCACCAGAGAAGCCTCTGCAAACAAAGAGAAAGGAACTATGTCCCACTAAACAGTTTTTGCAAGTACAACGATTTCTGGGATGATTTGCAGAAGCAATTTTAATGTTGTATATTTGCATACCATCAGTTGGTCAATACAAGGTAAATAAATAAATTAAAAAAAAAACACTATCTAAAACTTATCTAATTTCAGTCTATTGAAATTACTAGATGGCTTTCGAACCTAATGATGAGAGGAGTACAAAATCAACTGAACAGTAAAAAATGCCTCCAAACCATGTGTCAAATATCTGGACGCTATTATGCATCCGACCAGCAGAAAATGTATTTGTTCTCTATTCAAGTTCCTAAGTTTTTTTATGAAGATAATGGAATCACAGCAAATTAGTTAGCTTGTGATATACAATGGAAAATTTAAATTTTTATACATTCACCTCACAAAATCAAGGCGCCACCCATCAAAACCAATATCATTTCTGAGCCAGTTCAGCCATTCCTTTATATCTCTACGAACAAAGTCCTGTGAATGATCAATGTTTGGTGCCGCGTGAAAAATATCACCTATTTTTTTGTCAGCAGAAAAAATAATAAGTTACATGCTTGCTAATTTACCATATAAAAGCATCTCCAAGAGACTATCTATCGATAAAGAGAACTTATGTATAATATAGAGAGTAAAATTTTTTATATACTCCAACAATGCTTTTTATTTTGGCTCTTCATTTTTTTTTCCAAGAAATGTTTATTGGTTTCTTCTCATCTTTTATTTAAATATTTGCTAAATGTAAATGACCAATTAATTCAAATATGATCTGCATAATTTGAAAAATAAAGTATTGAAATTTGTAAATTATTATTTAAATGCAATCATTATTAAAATGGAGAGTCTCTTGGAGTTTATTTTTAAGTATTTATTCTCTAAAATAGAGAGCATCTTGTATTCAAATAGTCTCTTGGAGATACTCTAACAAGGTTACATGAAACTCGCATAACATGGTCCAGATTTCCCATTACAAGTGAAGACATCAATCCTTTCTTCTAATTTTTGGGTGAATTACTAAAGAAGACAGATTATAACATAAAGTAACTGAACAAACATCAATAAAAAAATTCTTTTCATAGCAATATCAGAAAGCAGTTAGTTGGTCTGATATCAGAAATTAGTATATAAATATATCATAGCATCAAAAAGCTTTTGACAGAACCACAAGGAGCTAAATTGCTAATAAGTTGAAAAAGCAGATGCTGTAAAGGAAGAATTGTGTGAGCCACAGCAGAAAGCAAGTGTACCTTTAACTAAAGGAACAATTACATTATAATCACCCACATCATTAAGGAAGGCTGAGAAAATGAAATTTTGTAAAAATGTTTTTGGTTAAACTTAACACTGTGGCAAAATCCTTATTTTTATCCTTACATTTCGTAGAACCCAGAACTTACTACTCACTTATTAATTACACATTCCGCAGGACCCACAACTTAAAAACAATTAAAAGCACTACCAAACAAGCACTTTTTTAGACTAAAAAACCTTGACTTATCCACATTCAGTCCAACCTCGAGTTTGCTACTCTGTGTAACTTCAGAAGATTAGATATTTTTCGCAAGTGCACTCCTATAAGTCTGGAGCCTTGTTTAGCAGAGATCAGATCACGAATTTGCCATTAAATGTAATAAAAAGAATCATGGATAATTCGATAGATATCTCAATATCAATTACAAGAAGAACTTTTTCAGGTGCATCAGTTTTATCTCAACTGAAAAAACTATAGGCCAACTCCCATTCTTGGAGGATATTTTAGCCAATGGTAGCATGTATACTCCAGGTGACGTGCTTTCATCAGAGAAGAATGCTTCATATTGTAAGCTTCTTGAGGCAATTATACAGTGTGACCAGTATATGTGTGGCTTACATTTGATTTTGCTGACTACTAAATAAATGCTGATAGAAAAGAAACTTAAGAATTCAAAATTATGACAACGCCCAGAAAAATAGACTGAATAAGCCATTCAGACCTTACAAGACAAACAAAAGCATAGAACTTCCGGTCCAAATTATTTCACGTCTTGGTTAAAACTCAACAGATGTGGATGCTCATTGAACCGCTTGCATCAGATATGACTTCAAATTGTTAACTGTAAAGGTCGCTGGGTGGTAGTGAGATCTAAGGCAGAATTTACATATAAGGAAAAAATCAAAGGAAAAAATTATATGCAGAATTTTTTTATTTTTGCAAGGTGTCTATAGCATGAAACACACACAGAAGCTTTGGCATATGAATGGAAATTTTATTTTCACCTGCATTCTAGCACCATGCAATTGGAAACATTAATCATGTAAATTTTCATGGAAACAATAGTCATACCATTGGAAGGATTTCCACGCCCTTGGAAATTTGGATCATCGCAAACAATTGCTTCAGGCCCCCAGGCAAGCCTGCCTCCAAATATGTTCCAGACACCATTTGGACTCTGCAAATACGCGACAGTCAGCACTTTGAAGTGAGGCATTGTTCTGCGATGTCAAAAGAGGTTAAAACAAAAATTCCTAGGTCAATACAACTAGAACAGAAAAAAAGAGGGGAAAAAAAAGGTAAATTTTAAAATTTGGTACAAAAAGGACATTACTATCAAGAGCTAACATCTCATACCTCTTCTATTGGTTAACTTTTTGAGCATTGGATAGTGAGAAAGAAAAGAAAGCACGTTGTTAAAATTGCCAGAATAACTCTATCACCATACATGTAAAAGTTTTTGGGATAACATATTGTTAAAAGGACATTACAACCAGTTTGGCGTAGGAACACAAACCATATATGTAAAAGTTTTGCATAACATATTGTTAAAGAGAAAACAACCAGTCTGGAGTTGGAACATAAAGCATGCATCTGTGACAAGACACGTACTCTCAGTCTGGGAGAAGAATGCTTGAATAATCAACAATACACAGCCTTTTTGTCAGTGCTCAAAAGAAGATTAAAATCTTCTTTTTTTTTGAAGTATGTCATACTTCCAAAAAAGTGGGTTTTTCTTCACTTTTAAGCACAGCCAAACATGCAAACACATAGGCAGACAGAATGCTCTTATGTTTTTCTTTTTCTTCTCAACAGATGTGAATCAGAATTTCATGGAAAAAATTGAAGTTTCTTATTAATTTACATCAATTTCTGAGATTCAAATTCTTATGCAATCAATTGATCTACTACATACAACTCGTAGACCAAGTATAGCTTTTCTCACTAATGAAGCATCAGCTACTATGTCTGGATGTCAAGGGAGCCTCAAGCATTTGCAAACCAACTCTCAATTCAGATGTGAAATCAATTAGGCAATACAACCAGCAAAATATTCTGCTTAAAAGTCGAATGAACTTCAGGATGGAATGGTTAGTGAATTTTCAGATGCAACAATGGGCAAATCAAATTATTAAGAAAGTGTCTACCTGCTTATGAGCACATCTATGATTCAATACAACATCTCCCAAGGCCTGCAGTCATATACAAGATACAAATTATTAAAATATCGATAGCAAGCAGCCTCATTGCCTATTTATGAGACAAGTACCGTCATAACTAGATCTTATATAACTTTAATGTTATAAGCCACTAATTAAAGATTACTGGTGTACCATTTCAAGTTACATTGAGAGAGAGAGAATCTGCCAGTATATTCTCAAAAATTGAAAAACAAATAAAATAAAATCCGACTGATAGTCACGGAATCTTCATTTGATTCATTAAAGTAGGGTGTATATTTACCCTTCAGTAGTCATGCACAAAAATTTCTTTCATGTTCATGAAAACCAAATAATATAGAAGCATTGCACGTATCCGCAAAAAGTAAATCGAGTTTTTTCAGTGCTTTCTACATTTTTTTCCTAGAAAATACTGTTTAACACAAAAATACTTTCTGCTTTCAAGAACTTCACACTCCATATGAGAACGGATACATAATGTTCAGAGAACATTATCTTTAATGGCACAGATAATCTTGTCAAATTGATGCATAACAATTTACCAGAAGATCTTGATTATGCATTTCCTCTATACAGTACTTCAACTCTTCCTGAGAACCGTAGGCCGAGTTCAGGTTGTAAAGGTCGGAAGGCATATAACCTGCAGTTTATCCTTTATTATTCAGCAATGCAACTAATGAAAGATTTACATAAAGAAACGAAAAATCAAAAGCTTGCAATCATAAAGAAAATATAGGTGAATCTTAAACATACACATGATGATGCTTGATCAACAACTTTTTAATGTTAAACAAGTAATCGATAACACTATAATAAGACCACATACTGTAGAAGGAGAATGATCTTTCATGCAAGCAGAAGCAGCACAAATTTGTAAGAAAAATAATGGCATCAGCCAAAAGTATATGCATGAAGAGTGACTTTGTGTCTCGCTTAATTGATGTGAACAAGACATAGCGTATATTATGAAAGAGGGACAACCTTGAGGTGCAACAGATTCTGTGGGTGGGGGGAACCACACAGCTGTAATGCCACAGCGTGACAAGTCAGCAGCCTTAGGAGCAAGCTCAAGGTACCACTGTCGTCTCCAGCTCTCCCAATTGAAACCTTGAAACTTCAACAAGGAGAAAAACAACATATAAATCGTTTAACATCAAATAAAATGATTGGGTTCACTGTCAATAATAATCTTTATAGCATGTTTTGAAGAAAAAACCGTCTTTTTGTAATTTAGTTAGCTAGATTCTACAAGAAAGATTTAGCCAGCTTGTCAATGATTATTGTAGCATCCTAAGCTTCAGGAAACTGTAAAAATCTTGATAGAAGATAGAGCAAATGCATGCTTGAATCAGTCAAAAGATGAAACGGACAATAGAAGCAGCAGAAGTTAATAAAATCACTTGGACCATATAAGAGATCTGAAAATAAATTCATCAATAGTACAAGTCTTAATCCCAGAAAGTGCTCCATAAACTTATCTCCTAGGACATTCTCATGCCCAGTAGCATACAAACAGAGACATCAAACATCAAAAGTAGACGTCTTTATACAGAAAATGCTCCATAAACTTACATTCTAGGACTTTCTCGTGTCCAATAGCATACAAACAGAGACATCAAATTCCTGTTAGAAAGAAATACACAATAGCTCCCAAAAAGAGGGGAAAGGAAATATGATGCAGGACGGGGAAGAATTAAGAAGCAATAAGAAGAAGGGGGAGGGGGAGGGGAAGAAGAGGGGAAGAGAGAAACGCGGCAGTCGCCAAACGCAATTTTATACAATCATATTCATCAACTGTTTAAATTACAATGTAAAAACCATATAAATAGCGAAAAAAAACCCTAGTTTGATGGGGTTGGATAAACCCGCTAGAACAAGCCCAACAATACGAAACATAACAAATAAGTCCAATAACAATAAATAAATAAGTCCAATAACAATGAGATGAAATAAGTAAATCTCGATCTCTATGATATGATGTTCGTATCAAAATACATGTACATGTACACAGCGGTTTTTAAAAGTTACATATCAGTTTCTATAAGCAATTACTACAAATTACAGGCTTGGTGTTAGATGCATCTTCTGTGCTTTTCATTTAACTTAATGCTGGGATTTCATGACTAGAACATGAAATTTTTTTTACTAAACCAGCAAAAATCAGGTCATATTCAGATCACTACTCAACTTTACAACAGTACCAGACCGTGGCACTTTGCTTTCCTGTATAATCCAACAGCAAGAATGATCTTTCAAAACGAATTCACAATCAAGATTCGATTAAATGTGTGAATTTTTATTGGCGGGGAAGAGAGCGGCTGAGCAGGTAGTTAATATGATTAAAATTCTAGGTCCATGCAGAAGGGGTCGAAAAGTACCATACAATCCAAGTTATAGAACTAAAATCTTTTTCTTAGGACGAAACACAAAAAAGCTATCCATGCTTAGTGTGGCAGGCAAGCTTATCATGCATCTTAACCAAGATTTGAAGAACAGTTACATTTGTATTGGAGTGGATGACAACAGAGATGTACTGACCACTATTTCACGTCCAGTACCAGTTCCTGGTTCTGCATTGAAGAACATGCATAAAATTAAGGATTTTCATTCAAAAAAGTGGTTATAAGTCAATTTTAAGTAACAATATTTGATAAAACCACACCTAATTTTGTTTCCTCTGGAGTTCTTTGCCATTTGATTGTCTTCCTTTGAAGAGCACGCTCCAAAGCCTTGCGTTTCTTTTCAATAATTTCTTTCTCCATCACATGCTCAACAAGTGTGTCGTCTTCCTTTGTCTTTTCCCGGGCGATGGACCACACTTCATCTGGTTTGGGCAACTCCAAAGTTTTGAATTTTGAGATCCTTGCTTCAGGCAAGCCAGTCTTTCTAGGTGGAAACTTGGGATGAATGGAACGAATCTGACGTGCCATCCAGTCAGGTATCTCCCTGCGAGGACCATCACTCAGTAGTTTCCATTTCTGTGAATCATCATCCATCAAAAGGTCTACTCGGCCACCATTAACAACATAAATTGCATCCTCATCTTGTTCACTAAGTGGGACCTGCTTAATTAACAGCGATTCTGCCATTTCCGCTCTTTGCCTCCATGTCTCTGAAGTAGCTTCACCTGCTTTCAAAGATCTCTGCAGAGCTTCACATCTTCTCATGTAAGCCTCATCTTTAGACCGAGCTGCTCCTTTAGCAGCTTCAAGAGCAGCCTTAATAGACTCCAACGCAACCTTAAAAGCCTTTGAAGCAGCCTTCCTTTTATCTGTAGAATCCTTTTTCATTTTCTCCAACAATATTCTAACTTCCTCTTCCTGTTGGAGGACCACTTTCCTAGTTGATTCCTGAAAATCAAGCAGTTCTTCCTCAGCATTACGTGCCTGGAGTTCATATGCTTGTGCTCGCAGCAGGGTTTGTTCCAACTCCAACTTCAATCTACCAATCTCATTTGTGGAACCTAATAATTGAGATTCTAAATCAGTTACTGCATTCTGTAACTTAACGTTCTGAGACTTGATAGAGACAATCTCTTCAAGCGGATTTAAATCATCGGTGAATGCCGCCATAGCTTTTTCTGTATGGTCACCCGCTGCTTGAGCAACAGCCAAAGCCTTCTCTATTGCATCTTTAGACTGCTTCACAATAGAAACTATAGTCCCTTCAGTTGCACTCCGTATTTGTTCCTCAATCCGATAAGCAGCCTCTGCAGCAGAAGTTTCAGCAGCAGAAACTCGCATTTGGGCATCTTCTAATATGTGAGATGTGGCCTGCTGAAAAGCAATCTCTGCCAACTTTTCAACCTGAACTGCAAGTTCAACAGCATCTTGTTTTGCAAGGACCAACTGAGATTCCAAATTGAACTTCTCCTCTACAGACTCCTGAAGCTTCTGATGGAATAGAGCTTTAGCCGCCTCAAGTTCTGCAACAGCCAGTTCCTTATCATGCATGATAGTGGCCATGTATTCCTGTTGTTTAGCTTCTGCTCGAGCCAACTCTTCAAGTAACTTATCCCTCTCCTTCTCAATAGCTTCTTCTCTTGCATGTGCCTTAGAAAGAGCTTCTCGTTCATTCTCACCAATCTCCAATACTTTACTTTTCCCAGATGGACCATCATCATCATCAAAAAGATTTGAGAAATCTTCACTAGAATCACCTCCCTGTCATTTGAATATATTTCATAACTACACTGTCACTTGTTTTCTATGGGGCTAACATCAAAATGGGCAATGTCCAATTTCGTATTTGAAACTGGCAATTAAGTTCATCAGTTATTCAACTTCTATATCCATACTAAATATTTGTTAAATCAGTGAATTAGTCTTCATCCTAACATCATAACTATTGCCATCCAAAGCCCATACGATATGAACAACCAGAAGGGGAGGGGAAACTAGGATTGAACACAAATTTTGCCATATAGTGCTTACCATACTTGAAAAGACAACGAGTCTTGATCTATCGGGCCAAGCACTCACGTACAAGGATTTTCTGCAATAATCACTACGTGTTAAAATATCATCAAGTTTGACTAAAAACTAAATGCAGCCTCATCCTTACACCTCTTTTTCTTGGAAAATCTTTTATGAATCAAAGAATGATGCCACTTAAGATCAAAAAACAAATTGTGGCAGTTTTGTATCCCTGATAAACCATTTGGCTGGCAAGGAAGAGTCCTGAGAACTGCATCTGCCAATAAAATTGCACTCATCCTCCTGTCACCAAATCAAAATTTTAAATTTTAGAGAAACAAACCCCATTACTAAAATTGCTTCTCATAAAAAAAAAATGCAAATTTTATGAACAAGCTACCTGCAATATGAGAATACTGCACATTAAACAAAACTAATGCGTACCATATAAATAATGGGTCGTCACCCATAGGAATAGATCTTGACAACATTAACTAAACGAGCTTACATTAAGTACTAATATTATAATACAACCTTGAACAATCCCAAATTGGAAAATGAGAAATATGAAAAAAATTACTTACCTGATTAGAAGACAACCTTAAACAATCAATTCCAGTAATTTTTCATCCAAGATTTTGAATCATCAGAAACAAAAATAGAGTGGTAATTCTTGTGGTGCAGACTTGTAGTTTATAAGCTATATGCAGTTATGCACACGCTTACGTTAATGGGAGAAGAAAAGTTTCAACCGTCAAGTGAGATTAAGCGTACCTCCCATTGAAGGACTGTTTTGCCCCTGCACCAATTGTGTGATAAAATATAAAAAATAATAATAATTGCTGTCTTCGTCCCAATTTTTTTTTCAATACTCATTTTTTTAGCATAATCCATTCTCAAATAAAAAATATTAATTATATATTTACAAATAAAAAATTTAAAAAATTCATCTCCTCCAACTTTTATTATTGACTAGTAGTGAGTAGGATATTAAATTCATTTAACAATAAATTAATCATCAAAATCCATCTTTACCATCTTACGATAGAATTCATTTTTATCAAATCATCTTTTTAAAATTTAAAAGATGTGCTTGGTATAAGTGTTGGACAAATTGAAAATACAGTAAAAAAAAAATTTTAATTTTCTTATACTTTAATGTACAATATTTATACCGTCCCTCCTATCGACTAAGCTTAAAATGCACGTGTCACCGTATAATAATAAATCATGCTAAACTTTTATACAACCTTATTTTCTTAATTAACTTATTTAAGGTTCGCAAAATCTCTTCTGAGGGTAGTTTCGTCATATAATAAACATCCATTATATGTAAACTTTGATGATCTCAAAAGCTTGTGATAGAAATCACGAGACAAACGTACGAGCCCACCAATAAAAAGGATCTGTGCTTTATAGAGATTTGCACTTTATGGGAGAACATTATTGATACCTTGAAAAATATTAGATTTTATTTTTTAAAAATTTTAAAATAATTTACTTACTTCGATCAATGTTGAAGAAAGAATTACTAAAATACGTAAGTATATAAAGGGGGTCTGTATTTTGAACGTATTTAACACGAAAAAGTTTCAAATCCTTCAAGAGAAGTCGAGAAAATAATAAAGACAACGCAGTTTACTATCGACCTCAAAATTTGTTTGATTGAGCAACAAATAAAATCTCGACCACCTTTATGACCACTTAGGTATCACAAGACGCTGTAACACATCTTTATGCTGCAAATATCACCGTCTCTTAAAAAATTTCAACAATAATTTGCACTCCGACGAACAAATCAACTTTCGAATCGAGATATAATGAGTACAAGAGAGAGAGGTGAGAGGGAATTTGGTTTAGATTTTTAGTACATACACTGAATGTAAAATGAACTATATAAAGGGAGTGAAATGGGCCAAGCCAAGGTGTGCTATCGAACAGGGCCAAAGTACAAGAACAAGTTGTTTAATTTGATGTGATCCAATCCAATTAAAACCATTGATGTCACCTCACGTTACCCCGTAATTTATACATATAACAAGATTTTTTTTGCTAAATATAATTTAAGATAAAAATCATAGATATAGTACAATTTGTATTACTACTGTGTTCACAATACACAAGTTTAAATCCCATCCCAACTGTAAGATCATAGGTTGTTTATCAGATGAAGAGATCAGACACAGTGATGGATGGCTCAGATCCATCCACAACAAAATATAACTGCAAATCTCTTCATATGTCTAGCTTGTCCGAATACCTCGGCAAGGTCTGTGTAACTCGTCCTCCTTAAAACGTTCTACCTAGACGCAAGTTGTTAGCAGATAAGTCCTCGTTTAAGTAAGAAACTGGCTTCTTGTTACAACCTTCGCTACAAGCGAAATCAACAATCAACCGAGCAATAGCGTCTGGCTTCTCGACATGAGGCATATGACCACACTCTGATACTTTCTGTATAGTTGCATTCGGAAGTTCACTCTGCAGTCTCTGCATTTTGTTTCAAAGGAATAGAATTATTTAAACAGTATTTTACCAAATGAGGAGTAGAAGATGAAAACCCATCATAGCCAGCGCTATTGAAAAGGACATAGACTTTCGTATTAATTAATTGTTTATTGAAGCCCGATTCAAAACCAAAGAGGTCGGGTCTCCATTCAATTCTTTGTTAAAAATTTCGCCACGAGTGGGAAATACAGGAGTGAACATGACCTCTGAGAATTCGCTGCTGATAATTTTGTCATCCTCACTGCAGATAACAAGTGTCTTCTGCTTCACCTGTGCAATGAAAAAGCATTGGTACTTAATTCTTGAAAAGTAACAATCGTATTTTCTGCTTTCACTTTTCTCCTCAGTTTTGTCAATTCTTTTCGTTTTTCTACTGTGAAATATTGAGATAAAGAAAAATGCACTTTTGGTTACATATGATGAATTAGTGATCTTCATCGAGCACAGGGAACTGACAAGTGTATTTCTGAGTACCTGTTTTATTTGCCCAGAAACATTATAGCCCCCACTGAGCATAAAATCGACTGTAGCATCTTCCCACCAAGGTAAGAGACAGTGAAGGCGGCCAACCTAATTGGTTGAAAAGAAGTTGCATTAAACTTCACCTACAGCTCACGAGACAGTACTAAGAAAGAAATAAGCTAAAATATATGCAATATATCGGGTCTTTCCAATATGTATTCAGTGTATAACTTACATTCATCCAATCTATGGTCCTAGATAAAGGAAGACCCTCAAAAACTAGCCGCTTTGCATAGAACCGTATAGGGATGCTCTTCAAAAGAGAGACCTAACCAAGATACATTTTAGAGTTAAGAATTAGAAATCTTAATTCTATATGATCGAGAGCAATAAAATAGCATAAAAAACAGATGTAAGAACCCATAAGATTTATAGAAATTCTTCTCAACATGAGACCCTCATCTGCTGTTACAGGAAGTCACTATGATTAAAAAAAAAAAATGCACTAGCAAGATTTATGAATAGAATGTCGATCCTCACAGACTCCACATGGCGATAATAATTAGACTTCACAACTTAACATTTAGATGGTTGAGTTAGCTTGCGACGGCAAAGTATATTGAAACACAAGGAGGAAGTGTATAAAAAGACAGTCCAATTACATTCATACCATTGCGTATGCCATTGTTTTCGGTAATTTTGTCATGTATCCTGTGCCTTTTGCATAGACGCTTGCATTAATCAAGACCAAACTATCAACCTACACACCATTCCAAGCAAATTTTAGTGTAATCAAAACCTACTATCTACTTTAATATGTATATATCACACAATAAAATCTAGAACAAAGACTGAAATATTAAGAGCTTTTTTGGGGAGGAAAAAAATTCTTACTGCTTCGGGGAAATTGACAGCAAAGTCAATTGCAACTGCTGCACCAAGGCTTGGTCCAACTAATGTCATTGGTCTTTTGATATGTGATTTCCATAGCTATTTTATACAAGATAATAGCAAAATTCACCCTTAATAGACGAAAATTTCAGACCAACAAAGTTTTAATACACTTTTGAAGAGAATACCTGATAAAGATGGTTTCTTTTAGATGCTACATTACACGGCGGACGTCTTTCTACAATAAAGAATCGAAACAGGAAATTAGAAAGAGTTGCCATGCCCTCTCTATATTCTCTACCTACGCACCAGAGTCGTATCGAGTACAATGTAGCCTTTTGTTTAAAGATTGTCCAATAATAGAAAAATGCTGTTATAAGTAACTGCAGATTAAGGCTTAAAAGTTCACCTAAGTCTGAGAAACCCCATCCAAGAATATCTATAGCCCAAGCCTCTAAACCAGCTTTTTCAAGCAATGGATATGCACTTCTCCATTCCAAACAAGAACTGAATATCAAATTTCACTTATAAACATGTACTCAAGAAAAAGAAGTATATATCTAAAACAAAAGTCTAAGGGTGTCCTCAATCTCGATGGAGATTTTAATGAAATGCAATAAAATCCTTAAAATTTAGGTATAACCAGTGGTTTATAAGGATTTCACGGATTTTATATATATATATATAACCAACTTTTTTGAAAAATTTCACCACATTTGAGAAATTATTAGGATTTCTTTTAAAATCCATCGAAATCTTAACAGAGGACACACGAGTAAAATTGCAAATGTAAAATTGATTGCACGTGCTACAAACCTGTCAAAACAGTGGAGAAGAACCACAGGATTGGAATCACGATACATGGTTGGTGTCACGCAGCTACTCATTATGCAATTTTCAGAAAATCCAATCTGCAAAATATATAAATGTGTATGTAAAATGTATGTATATATTTGATGGGGATGGGGGTGGGTTAGGAGTAGAAATATCTACACAGGAACTCTTTGGATTCTCTGAACCAATGTTCTTGCTAAATGGTCTCTGATACTGTGAATTTCCTTGGGAAGAAATGATAAAAACCTACTTCCTCCTCCACTGCCTTCGCCGTGCTGTAGAATTGGAAATCGAAAAGCCAAGGCCCACATTTCTCTCCACAACACACACACCCTACTGTGAGTGTTATTACAACTCTGAATGTATCGAAAAAATCAAAAGGTGTACTTTTTGACACATTTTACGAGAAGGCCCCCTTGTGAATTCATGGTCTGATCTTTAAGTTCCGAAAAATCTGCAAAAATTGCCAATCTTTCTTGTCATATGCCAAATTATGTAAGCAAGAGCTTGTTCCGAAAGCAAGGGAAATGTTGAAGAGAGAAAGTTTCACGCAACGTCAAGTACTCTATTGTAGCGACCAACATGTTGATGGTCCTTTTCTTCACTAATAAGGTTCTTCTCGATCAGATTCAAACACAAGACGTGTGTCGTGTGCTCTTTCGAAGAATAATCTAACCAAGAAGAATTCTATTTTAAAAAAAAACTGTCACTTTTTTTAAAAAAAATTGTCACTTCCAATTCATAGGTTATTGTGTTCTTAAAATAAAATATGTTCTATGTTTAATTAATACAAGTAAGCATAATTACAAAGTGACAACATATCGAAGAAAATTAACAATCCACTGGATTTATTGAATCGATTCTAATGTTTTAATTGGTGTTTTGTCACTTTTTTACTATTTATCCCTTTTTTATTTTCTATCACTTTTTTTTTTAAGTTTTTGTCACTTTTTTTGTTATTTTTTTGAATTTTTTTTTTAACTTTTTTTGAGTTATAAACATCATTGTATAAAGAAAAGTGAATGCAAATGTCATATTTTAGTACTTGTATATCCTTTTATGAAGTCTCAGTTGGAACTAAAGGTTGGTATTTGATGTAATATTTTGAATGACATTTTGCCTGCAGAGTTGGCCTTAGTGGAGGTAGAGTGGTGGTGGTGGTCATGGAGTGGAGTGGAGTGGAGTGGAGTGGTTGAATTTGCATAAAATGATACATTTTAAGGTTTTGATTGACTGTGACACTAATTTAAGTTTTTGTCACTTTTTTGAATGAAATGTTTTGTCAATTTTTTTGTCACTTTTTTCTATTAAAAAGTGTTACTTAACTTTATACAGTATTTTACTTCCAAATATTTTTTATATGATTAATGAGTTGGTTGAGTTAGTATATGACAGTGATGGTGAATTGACTAAATGAAGTTTGGCATTTGAATTTGTGTGTTGACGGTGAATTGACTTAAAGATGCTTGACGGTGAACAAATAAAAAAGAGAGACGGTGGTTGTGTCACTTTTTTTTCTGTTACTTTATTGAATTGATTCCGATGTTTTAATTGATATTTTGTCACCTTTTATATTTTTGTCTCTTTTTTAAGTTTTTGTTTTTTGAATTTTTTGTCACTTTTTTAGTGTATGTAACTTTTTCTGCCACTTTCTTGAAATTTATGTTACTTTTTTGAGTGACACGACATTTTTTTAATAAAAAAGTGACACTTAATTTTAAAAAGGTTTACTGTGTAACTATAAAAAAGTGACATTGTGACTTTCTAATAAAAAAAGTGACAATTAATTTTTACAGAGTATTTTTACTTCAAAAAGACTTTTCATATGATTTTTTAAAAGAACCCTAATTTTAGGGGTATCTTTGTAAGTTGCACAAAAAACAATTCACAAGTTGACTCCCATTAAAGCTCATGGGCTTGGCCCACGAGCCCCACCCACAAGTTGGCTCGTGAAGTGATTGTTTGGACCTATAGTTTGCGACCAACGATCATTTGAATTATTTTCTAAGTGGTTCTTTTTTTCTTATATATGCCAATTTCCCACTTCAGTTTTTTCCTCACAATTCTCTCTACCTTCTCAATCTACAATACACTTCTAACAATATTCATGTTAACTTTTTTATTGAACAATCTTGAGTTTGATTGTCTCTAAATTTACATATATAATTTATTGTGTCCAATTTCTAGTATAAATTATATTATTTAGTCTCTTTCTTTATTCCATTATTCCAAAGGGACTACAATAGATGGTTCGAAACTAGTAACTTCAACCAAACATATGGGAGCATGAATCCAATTGATTTGGATGATATTGAAGAAGATGAAACGATCAAAATAAGTTCAAGCAATAAACAACGAAGGAAGAAACATAATGCTTAGTGTTGGGAACCCTTCAAATCGGTTGTAAAAGCATAATGTAAAAACTAAACAGAAAATTTAGCATGATCCATTTAATTAGACACTAGAAAAAATGTATGTCAAACATGGATGTGTGGAATCAAGCTCAACTCCAATTTAGTTTTCCTAGTGTAAGTTCTAGTTCTGGTTTTATCAACCGGGTCTAGTGAGGCAATGCGCGAAGGTATGACAATGTTCCTAGCTAGTGGTATCTTTCTGCTTAACTTAGCGGAAAGCTTTCACTTGATCAACTTCAAACTGAAATATCTTCAACCAAGGTATAAATCATATTCGAGAAACACTCTTCATTCAGAAATTATTAATTTATATGATAAAAAGAAAACCTTGATAATATGTGATTAATAAATATACTCATATTTTGTCATTTACATTTTACTTGTGGTTCGTAATAACCATAAAGTTTAAATAGTTGATATTGCACACTACAAAGATAGACAACAGATATATCATAAAACTTTATTGCATTTAAATTAATTGAATTTTCCCTTGATGAAATAAATATTTTTAATTCATTAGTAAGCATTATTAAAGAATTTAAATGTAAAAACAAAATCTGTAATTTTATATTTGACAATGTATCAATCAACGTAGTAGTAATTGATAAATTAGCTCAACAACTTAACCATGATTTTGGTATTATACTATTTCATATCCATCGTGTTTGTCACATTTTTAGTTTAATTTTGAGAAATGAACTAAATTCATAGAATGGCAATTAGGAAAAAGTAATTAGGTATGCTCTTAAACATATTATGATTTTCCCCAGTACAAAACAAGTATTTGTTGATTTATGTATAGAAAATGGACAAAATGCTAAAATATTTTTCACGAATGTCAGTGTTTGTTTGAGACCCATTTTTTGATAGAATAAATTTTTTAATAGTGACTCCATTCGTTCTCTCTCATTTTTATTATATTGTCGATGATTTAGTATGTATAAAATTTTTCCACTTTTTTTTTTTTGTGATATTGTAATAGCATGGAGGCTAAGTTTAGAAAATATTGGGGGGAATTACCTATTTACTTTTGTTAGCATCAATAATTGACCCTAGATTAAATTTAGAGGGTACAACTGAATTTTAAAATATTTTTTAATAAATTAACTTTTGGTTATCTAGGTAATATTGAGCAAAATTTATGTGAGATGTATAAGTTTTACATCTAAAAGAACGGTAGGAATGTTCAACGACCCCCGTAGCGAGGCTTAGTTCTTCGTCACGTGGCCATTTTTGAAGCTACATTAGTTCTTGTAAAGTTACTCGCCATACTAGTACTTTTTCTTTGGTGTTTACTATAGCATCAAATGCTTTTAGTGCTGGTGGTAGAGTTTTATACAAGTCAAGACTTAAAGAAGACTTACTGGAGAGTACAATGGGTTTAAACGTTTGAGAAGATGCAGAGTTCTGAATCCAAAATAAGGCGGACTAATAGCCTAAGAGTTTAAGAACTGAATAGATTAACCAGTTCATAATTTGTAAATCTTGTTTAAGTTAGCTTTCTTTAATTTTTTTGACTTTTTAGAAAAAAAATTGCTATGTAATACTTGGTTCGCATACAATTTTAACTACATTTGAAATAGCTGATCCTGAGATCCAAAAAAAAAAAAGGAAGGTTCTTAAGTTAAAAAATAAACAAACAGGTCATTGCTCGATTTGGCCCATGTGGTCCACGAGGTCGAACCAAGCAATTATTTTAAACACTAGCTAAGCTCGTACTTGAGATACAAGCCAAGCTCGGGTGGGCTGAGTTGGGTTGAATTAGCTCATTGCCACCACTACTCATGAAATATCCCATGCGACATTAAAATCATCTCATGAGCTATCCTTTACTTCAGAACTATTACCTTGGTACACTAACCTCATTTACTACATCTTTTACTTAGAAAATCCATGTCTCATATAAATATTCATGCTTGGACTTGGTGGACTATTCATTCCACCTTGTGTCACCACGGAGAAGCTCATCTATATTTTAGATGCAATTCATAAGTCCTCATTTATTTAGTATCGACTTGTAATTCAGAGGCAATTCGTAACACCTCATATAGTTGATAAATATTTTGAACATAAGGCTAGCTCGAGGATTTTGCATAACCTATTCCTCGCTGAACTATTGCCTCACTTCACGATATGGCTATTTTGTTCATTGCTTCGCGGGATGCCTTATCTATGAGATGACTGATGACATATATTAGAATTCTCCAAATTTTAGAATTTAGATATGTTACAAAAACATACTTCTTAGGTCTTCGAAAGTTGGGTTAGATTAAATTTTTTTTCTTTCGTAGATTACCCTCTCGTTATATTACAAGTTTCAACAACTAACAGAAATAAAAGAAGTTAAGTTAGTCAGGCCTTTATTGAATAAATGAAACTAAAATGGAGGATGGAGACTTACTTAACGGTGTCCAACCTAACTATCAAGCTCATTTGATCATTTCTTGAGTTCAAGTACAACGTAGTTAAATTTCAAAAAATTTCCAACATCATTTATGCATGCAATTAGACACTCAATCACATGCCAAAAGTTGTTCTTTGGTACACTAACACAGCATAAGAAAATGGCATAATTTATCCTACCAACCTCCAATGACTTGATTCCAAAGCCAAGAAACAGAGGACTCATAGGGCTTTCAAACCCTACTGTTCTTGCTAAAAAAATTGTAGAATCCAATTAGTTCAGGGTGACAAATTGAAAATTAGACAAAAAGCTAAAAATTTCTACTTTATGTGTTTACATATCCAAATCCACACTCAAATCACATTTTCTTGTCAAAATTTACACTAACATATCATGATAACATAATTAATAAACATCAATTCATGGAGTTATATGAAAATCTAGTTTCATGCCTAAATGAAGTACAAGCTCAAACATAAATAATCTTGTTAATCAATATCTTTTTTGCTTCTTCACAATTCGTGCAATCTCCATCCATCCACAATCCCTTCTCAATGATCTTTTTTTAGTATTTCATCCACGTTACATATCCCTTGGATTGTAGAAATTGGTTATGTATAGATACATACATACATACATACATACATACATACATACATACATACATACATACATACATACATACATACATATATGTGTGTGTGTGTGTGTTTGTGTGTGTGGTAGTTCTAGAAATAAAAATAGAATTAATAACTTGTCAAACAATTTTCAAAAAGATGAGGAAATTGATCTAAATTCTGAGACTTCTATGAATAATTTCAACTCAAAATGAACTTCAAATCGCTCGGATTGAGCAAAGATTACATAACTGGACTAGAAAAAAATCATAAAGTAGGTGTTTACATTTCCCTTGGATTGTAGAAATTGGTTATGTATAGAAACATACATACATACATACATACATACATATATATATGTGTGTGTGTGTGTGTGTGGTAGTTCTAGAAATAAAAATAGAATTAATAACTTGTCAAACAATTTTCAAAAAGATGAGGAAATTGATCTAAATTCTGAGACTTCTTTGAATAATTTCAACTCAAAATGAACTTCAAATCGCTAAGATTGAGCAAAGATTACATAACTG